>NCQV01099523.1:7773-24052 GCA_002740545.1 Lophocereus schottii
CAAAGAGCTCACACCAAGAGGAAATAAATGCTCTACGATCAATGCAAGAGCAGGAACAACAAGGCTATAACATAAGAAGTTAGCCAAACTTAAGAACTAACTTTCATTCTTGTTGCCCTTTAATTGGGGCTTCATTTCACACAAAAAAGGGGACCACTAAGGGCAAAGAAATGCCTTAAAATGAGTGCAAGAGATTAAACAGTGTCGCTTTAAATCAAGAACCTAGCCTAATTTGGCAACTAACTTTCACTTTATTCATCATTTTGTTAGGAACTCTCACCCATAAAATCAGTGCAAGAGAATGAATAATGTGACTACAAAACAAGAACCCAACCCAACCTAAGGACTGATTTTATTTTGGTTAAGGTTTCACTTTGGGCTCCATATTCACTCCTAAAGAGCTCCTCTTAAGGGGAAATAAATGACATAGGGTAAGCATAGGTGAA
The DNA here is from genome assembly GCA_002740545.1 of Lophocereus schottii. Taxonomy (NCBI): domain Eukaryota; kingdom Viridiplantae; phylum Streptophyta; class Magnoliopsida; order Caryophyllales; family Cactaceae; genus Lophocereus; species Lophocereus schottii. The sequence continues at coordinate 8,220 of NCQV01099523.1, forward strand.
TGAGTGGTGTGACTACAGTTCAAGACCTTTGCAAAATTTAGGAACTAATACTTGTCTTTTAATTTGTGGCTCTGATTTCACAGACGAAGATCTCGCATCAAGAAGAGGCAAATGCGATAAGGTAAGTGCAAGGTAATGAATGGAGTTGTTAGAAATCGAGAAACTTGCCAAACATAAACATAAAATTTAGCTATAGTTGTATTTTAATTAGGGTCGCCAATTTCACATTCAATGAGCTCGCACAAAGAGGATATAGATGCATCAAAATAAGCACAAGGACATGACCTGCGTGACTCTAAATCAAGAAACAAGCTAAATGTAAGGACTAACTCTAATTCTAGCTGTATTTTTATTTGGGGATCCAATTTCACCCATGATGAGCTCCACCAAGAAAAAGCAAACTCCCAAAAATGAGTGCCACTGAGTAGATAGCGTGGCTATAAATTAAAAATCTATTTATTATTAAGGGCTAACTTTTACTTGTAGTGGTCTTTTCATTTATGGCGCTAATTTCACCAACAGAGAGGTACCATTTAGAGCAAACTAATACCCTAAAATGATTACAGGAGAGGGAGAACATAATAGAAATTATGTGCTTGGTTTCACTCCAGTTGCCTTTATGTATGGGGCTTCATTTTTCACCAACAAAAGCTCCCACAAAGAGGAAACAAAAAACATAAAATGAGTGCTGTAGCATGGACGATGTGTTTACGAGTAGAGAACCTAGAAAAACTTAATAACTAACTGTTCACAAGTTATTTTTCATTTGAAGCTTCAACTTCACCAACTAAAAGTTCTCATCGAAAGGAAAGCAATGCTTCAGATGAGAAGAAGGGATTTAACATTACGTCTATGAAATAGGAACTTAGCTAAACTTAAGAGCTTAACTTAACTCTTGCTGCCTTTCGTTAGGGGCTTCAACTTGTCTAACAAAGAGCTCCTAACAAGAGAAAAAAATGCTCTAATATGGATGCGAGAAATGAATGGTTTGGCTGCCACACAAGAACTTCGCCAACCATGAGAACCAATTTAAACTCATGTTTTCTTTTCATTTGGGGCTTCAACATTCACTAGGAAGAGCTCCCGTAAAGAGGAAAGAAATGCTCTAAGATCAGCACGAGAGAAGGAACGGTGTGGCTACAACTCAAGCAGTTAGCCCAAGTTAAGAACTACCTTTAATTATTGTTGCATTATAATTTAGGGTTTCATTTTACATAAAAAGGCACCCACTAAGAGCAATTACATACCCTAAAATGAGTGCACGAGATTTAACAGTTGGGCTTTATGTCAAAAACCTAGCCAAATTTGAGAATTGACTTTAGTAGTAGTTGTGGAAGGGAGCCTTGGAGCAACTGGTAAAGTTGTCTCCGTGTGACCAAAAGGTCACTGGTTCGAGTCGTGGAATCAGCCACTGACAAAGTCAGGTTAGGCTGCCTACAATACACCCCTTGGGGTGCGGCCCTTCCCCGGACCCTGTGTGAACGCGGGATGCTTGTGCACCGGCCTGCCCCACTTTAGTAGTAGTTGTCATTTTTTAGGAGCCTTAATTTCACCTACAAAGAACTCTAACTAAGATGAACAAGCACCCTAAGATGAGTGCAAGAGAATGAGTAACATGGCCATAAACCAAGAACCTAACCAAATTTAACAAGTAATTTTTGCAGTGGTTGACATTACATTTAGGGCTCTATATTCAATCCCAAAGAGCTCCCTTAAGAGGAAACAAATGCCATACGATGAGTACAAGACCATGACTGATGTGTCCACAAGTCCAGAACATTGCTAAATTTTGGAACTAGTACTTATCTGTTAATTTGTGGCTTTGATTTCACCTACGAAGAGTTCGCACTAAGAGGGGACAAATACGAAAAGGCAAGTGTAATAGAATTAATAGAGTGGCGATAAATCGAGAAACTTTCCAAGCATAAACTCAAAGTATAACTATAGTTGTCTTTTCATTTGGGGTCATAATTTCACCCACGGTTAGCTCTCATTAAGAGTAAACTGGAGCCCAAAATGGGTGCTAGTGATTAAACTGTGTGGCTATAAACCAAGGAACTAACTAAATTGAGGGGTAACTTTAACTCTTCTTATCTTTTCATTTAAGTCCCCAATTTTAGCCACGATGAGCTCCACCAAGATAAACAAGTGCTTAAAAATGAGTGCCTCTTAATGAACAGTGTGGCTACAAGTTAATAACATGGTTAAATTAGAGGGTAACTTTTGGTTGTAGTGTGCTTCTCGTTTATGGCTCCAAATTCACCCATAGAGAGCTCCCACCAAGGGTAAATGAATGCCCTAAAATGATTGAATGATAATGAATGATGTTATAACCAATCAATAACATATAAAAATCAGGTGCTCGATCTGACTCCAATTACCTTTTCATTTGGGGCTACATTTTTACGTACAAAAGGTCTCCTCAAGAGGAAAGAAAAGGCCTAAAATAAGTGTGCTGCAGCACAAGTAGTGTGGTTACGAGTCAACAACCTGAAAAAACATAAGAACCAGCCATCACCTTAACTGTCTTTTCCTTTGAGGATTCAACTGCAACACCAAAGAATTCCCATAAAGGGGAAACAAGTGCTCCAGAATGAGAATAAGGGAATGAGCAATGTTGCTATAAATCAGGAAGCCAAAACGCAAAAGAGCTTAATTTAATTCTCTTATCTTTTTGTTAGGGTCTTCAACTTCTCTAACAAAGAGTGCGCAGTAAGAGAAAACAATTATCCTAGCATGAGTGCAAGGGGATGAACAGTGTGGTTAACAAATAAGAACTTGGTGAATGTTAGGAGCTAAGTTAAACTCTCATTGCCTTTTCATTTGAGGCTTTAAGTTCATTGACAACAAGGTCACACCATGAGGAAGCAAATGTGCTACGATCAGTATAAGGGAAGGAATAACATGGCTACAGCACTAGAAGTTAGCAAAACTGAAGAACCAATTTAATTCTCATTGCCTTCTAATTTTGGGCTTTAGTTCACACATAAAGGGCACCCACTAAGGACAAAGAAATGCCTTAACATGAGTGCAAGAGATTTGAACACTGTTGCTTTAAATTAAGAACCTGACCCAATTTATGAACTGACTTCAACTTTACATGTCATTTTAAGGGGTGCCAATTTCGTGCACAAAGAACTTTCCCCGCTATAATGGGTGCAAGAGAATGAATACTGTGGCTACAAACTAAGAACCCATCCAAATATAACAGCTAATATTTCTTCTGGTTGAGGTTTCGTCATGGGCTCCATATTCATTCCCAAAGAGCTGCTCGTCAGGGGAAACAAATACCATAGGGTGAGTATAAGAGAACAAGTGGTGTGACTACAATTCAAGAGCTTTAGCTAAATTTAGGAACAAATACCATAGGAGGCAAATGAGATGAGGTGAGTAAAAGATATTAAATGGAGTTGCTAGGAATCGAGAAACTTACTAAGCAAAAGCATAAAATTTAACTCTAGTCATCTTTGAATTCAGGGCCCCAAATTCACCCGCAATTAGCTTTCATGAAGAGGAAATAGCTGCCTGAAAATGAGCATAAGGGAAGAAGCTATGAGATTCTAAATCAAGAAACTAGATAAAAGCAAGTGCTAACTTTAACTCTAGTTATCTTTTTATTTGGGGCTCCAATTTCATCCATGATGAGCTCCACCAAGAAAAAGCTAACGATCAGAAATGCAAGCATTGAATGTACATCGTGGCTACAAATTAATAACCTAGCTAAAATGTGATGAGGTGAGTGCAAATAATGAATGGAGTTGCTAGAAATCGAGAAAGTTGCCAAGCATAAACATCAAAATTTAAGTCTAGTTGTCTTTTAATTTGGGGCTCCAATATCACTTGCGATTAGCTCTCACGAAGAGGAAATATATGCTTCGAAATTAGCACAAGGGAATGAGCTATGTGACTCTAAATCAAGAAACTAGCTAAAAGTAAGGACTCTATCTAACTTTAGCTGTCTTTTTATTTGGGGCTCCAGTTTCACCGATGATGAGCTCCACCAAGAAAAAGCAAACGCCCAAAAATGAGTGTCACTAAATGGGTGGCATGGCTACAAAAATAATAACCTAGCTAAAAATAAGGCCTAACATTTACTTGAAGTGGTCTTTTCATTTACAATTGTAATTTCACCAACAGAGAGGTATCGCCGAGAGCAAATGAGTCCCCTAAAATGATCACATGGGAGTGAGAACAAAGCGCCTAGCAAGTTAGCCGTTATATCCCTCTTTAAAGTGGTCGGTGGAATTGATCCTCTTAGCCCACTTGATCTTACTCTACGTCTTCTAGACCAAAAGCCAAGTGCAGATGTAGCCACAAGAGTAGAAAAAATTGAGAAGATTCATGAGTTAGTTAAGGGTAGAATAGAGAAGACTAATGCATCATATCAAACCTAACCTAACATGCATAGAAAGAGGAAGGTATTTCATCCAGGAGATCTTATTTAGATTAACCTAAGAAAGGAATGTTTTCTTTCAAGGCACAGAATGAAGTTAATGCCAAGAGCTGAAGGTCCATTTGAGGTTATAGAAAAGGTAAATGACAATGCTTATAAGGTTGATTTACTAGGTGACTTTGGTGTATTAGCCACATTCATGAGCCCTTATCTTCTAGATGACTACCTAGCTGATTTGAGGATTAAATCTTCTCAACAAGGGGAGGGTGATGGAATCCCGTCTAGCCAGCCCAATGTGGATGCTTAAACAAGTCAAGCAACTCTCAATTCACTGGCCAATATGCAAAAGATGTCTCACATTTTCCAAAGGACACAAATAGGTTCATCTAGGTTTGAGGCTGATTTCAAGCCCGGTTTTGTGTTTTTGAATACTTAGGCCTCCTTGAAGTTTAAATCAAATAATTTTCCATATTTAGGTTCTCCAAGATGTTATCTATCTGGTCCAAGCAAGTAAATCAAGCTAAATCAGGTATATATTGAAGAACAAAGGCCATTTAGTAAACTGTGCTAGATTGTACCTAGTTATACCAAGGTTTTAGGCCAACAAATGATGATTTAAACCTAATTTCTCATTAGGGGGCTAGTAAAACGCAAATCATGCTGACTTTTTGCATGACAAATGTGGCATCTAAAAACAACTTGCAAACTGTATGGTAGCACCTGATTGGTGCATTTGGTGGTTACTAGGCTTCCTAGTGCGTAATTGCTCTTTTTGCTACAAGGCTAGTAGTTAAAGGAATTTGAAACACATTTATAACTTTCGTTTAGCCTAGTGAAGAGCACCGGAAGAATAAAGGTAGAAACATCCGGATCGGATAGCTGCAAAGGTGAAAGAACCAATAGCCTTTTTCTCCCTCATACATGTGGAGCGAAGTCTCTCCTTGCTTAATCGCTTGTTCAGTACTGAGCTTAGGCTTTACCATAAAGGTTGGCTTGACTCATGGATTGTAGTTAGAATAATTACGCATGCTTTATACTTTGCTGATTTATAAGCTAGTTTTCAGTTTTAGTTAAGCCGATTTTAAGCTAGATTAAGAGGTTTCCTAATCATAAAGAAACCTCCTAATCTTACTAGGCAGCTTACATTCATGGGTATAAGGCTTAAGGAGCCTCACTTTTGTAATTAGATTGCATATTGCCTTGAATGAGAAAGAGAGCTTTTGCATCTTGAACAAACCCAAACTCTTACATGCTTATCCTAGCTTAGGCCAAGTTAGGTGGTGATCAAGTGACTCTTAACTCTTAATTAGGTGGTGTTTCTGTATCATAATTGAGGGTCAGGACCATAACCTTGATCTCGGTGGTGTATTATGTATCCAAGAATGAAGTTTAGTTTTGTCTTTCATCCCTTCTTCCTTTTAGATTCACTTAAACTCAAGGTTGACTTCTTGATGTTCTTAGCTATTCCTTGCATTTCTTTGAGTGTGAGTTGAGTTCATTGGTGTATCCATCAATCCATGGGAGTGATGTCGCACCACAACTCATCTTGGTAGTTCTTACTAATCGAAAATGAAATTAAACACCTTGAATAAACTTGCAAGCCTTTACCTTAATTGAGCCATTATATGTTGTATGGATGGGGATGGGCCGTGGCTTAGGGATTGAGCTTCTCTAGCATTCTAAGTGATGCGACATTTGTGCAACTCCTGCCATCAAAGATCAGGGAGCACACCTTCCGTTGGACCGCACATCTAGAGTGAAAGATATTCTTCCTTTGCTCTTCTTGGGCTCCTTTAAGACCAGTCAAGGCTCTCTGTAACACCAATAATTCTCCTTTATCCACCTCCTCCACAACCTCCTCTTGCTCCTACATTAAAGACAACTCCTTTTCCTCCTCCATCTCTTTCTCCTTAGTTGCCTCCAATTCGGTCAAGGAGATTATTCTCCTATTTCAGCAGTAGAAGCTTTGTGACCAAGGACTTGGCACTTAAAACACTTTCTAGTGTTCAAAGGGCTAGGGTTTGGTTTACTTTAAGGGGTTTGGCCTTTTTATGGAGTTTGGTTCTTTTGTGGGTGTAAGGGATTGAAACTGTGGGTTTGAGAGGTAGACATGAGGTCCCTTTTTTAAAAGGTTAACTCTTGGGGGGAGGTTTTGAAAAGTCACTTTTGAGGGGTTTGGCTTGCTTGGATTTCTTTTGTTATTCTACTTTGTGGACTAGAACACATACTTTATGAAAGGCCAAATATTGTTGTAAATCAACGACATGAGCATACCTAGGATCAAGCCCTCCTAAGTATCTCACAATAGTTTGGTCCTCAGCCTCTTGAATGTCACATTCGATCAAAAGCTTTTCAAATTCTCTTGTATACTCCTCTACACTCATGGTTCCTTGAGTTAAGTTGTCTAGTTGGGAGTAACTACCTTAAAGGTAAGAAGGGGGTACAAATCGAAATCTCCTTGTAGTAAAAAACTCTCTCCATGGTGTGGAGCCATTCTAAGAACTTGTCGAGATCGAGCTTCCCTTTAAACTCCGAAACCTCCACCCGGATGTAACCGAGGCTAGGATGTTCCTCCTTCCCTTACTTGGTCTTCTAGTTAGCTCTTCTTTAGTGGATGAACCAAAGGGGTCGCTTTCTTCCGGGTAATCTTCGCCGGCGAGCAGAACCAAAGAAGCTTGAGGATCGCAAGCTCCTAAATTTCCTCTTCTTTTGTCTCATGGCTTCTCCTAGTTGGCAAACCAAATTCTCATTCTGGTTCTTGATTTCTCATTATAAAGCCTCATTTCCTCAAAATTCTTCATAAGAGGTTCAAACATGTTCTCTAAAGTCATGTTATAACTCATGACTCAAGTTGATTTCAAAAACAGGGTGTTTATGTTTGGGTGTGTTTGGGCAGTTCAGGACATGTTTGGGCTAGAGTTCAAGATTAACAAGAGACCTTAGCTTTGGTACAACTTTGAGTGAGCATAGCCAGTACATTGAGTATAGATTGGATTATAGAAGTCGTCTAAGGCAGCTTGCTCTAGATTATGTGACTACAAAATAAAAATCTATCCAAACATAAGAACTAACATTAAGTTTGTTTATGTGTTCGTTTAGGGCTCAAATTATACCCACAAAGTGCTACCACCAAGAAGAAACGAATTCCATAAAATGTGTTCAAAAGAATGAATTGTGCGGCTATAAATCCAGAAGGCAGCCAAATTTTAGAATAAATTAAATCTAGTTCTCTTTTCATTTGGGCCTCCAGTTACACCCACAACAAACTCTCACTAAGAGGGATCAAATGGCCTTTAGTGAGTGCAAAAGAACAAATGACATGGCTATAACAAAGTGTCTAGCCAAACCTATGGACTAACTTTATCTGTAGTTCTCTTTTCAATTAGGGCTCCAATTTCTAACTTTTACACTAGTTCTCATTCATTTTGGGCCAATATAAAACCCACAAACGGCTTCCACTAACATTTGACAAATGCCCTAAAATGGGTGTGGAACAATCAATGGTGTGAATACAAACTAAAAATCTAGCCAAACATAAGAACTAAAATTAGTTATGATTATCGTTCCATTTGGGGCCCAAATTACACCCACAAAGACATCCAACCTCTATGTCTTTTAAAAAAATATTCTGGTGCTACCTATGCAAGATTCGAATAAATGTAGGCTATTGATGTGGTAAACGAGAGGAAACAAATGGCTTGGAACGAGTGGAAAACAACAAATGGCATTGGTGTTAATGAAAAACATTACAACTTTAAAAACTTGCTAGTAACTCTAGTTCTCTTTTCATTTGAAGCTCTAATTGCACCCATAAAGCACTCTCAGCGAGAAATGCAAATGCTCTAAGATAAGTGCAAACGAACAAACAATGTGCCTACAAGTAAAGTATCTAACTAGACTTGTGAACTAGTGTTTTCTCTAGTTATCTGGTCAATTGGGTCTTTAGTCACACCCACAATAGCTCCCACAAAGAGGAAATGAACGCCCCAAAATGGGTGTAGAAGTACAAACTTATGGCTATAGCAGGAATCTAGCCAATCGTAAGAACTCACTTCAACTCTGGTTTACTTTTTCATTATAAGGCCCAAATAATACATGCAAAGAGATGCGATAAAGAGGAAAAAGATGCCTTATAAAATGAGTGCAAAAGAACAAATGTTTATGCTATAAAATGAGAGTGTTGGAAAATTTAGGAACTTCGTTTGACTTTAGTTCTGTTTTCAGTTTAGGTTCTAATAACACCCACAAAGAGCTCCAACTAAGAGGGCAAACTGCCCTATAATGATTGCAAAAGAGTGAATGTTGTTGCTATAAATTAAGAATCCGGCTAAACATAAGAACTAACTTCGACTCTAGTTTTTATTCTCATGCAAGTCCCCAATTACACCTACAGAGAGTTCTCACCAAGAGGAAGCAAATTACCTAAAATGAGTGTAAAACAATGAACAGTGTGGCAATAAATCAAGAATCCAGCAAAACATACGAACTAACTTTAGTTGTGTTTCCATTTGGGGCTCTAAGTTTACCCACAAATAGCTCTCACCAAGAGGAAGAAAATGCATAAGATGGGTTGAAAAAGGATATGCATATTGTTGCTATAAATCAAGAACATATAAAAACTTAAGAATATACATTACCTTTAGTTCTATTTTTATTTAATGTTCCAATTACACCAACAAAGAGCTCCTACTAAGGGGAAGCATTTGCTTCGAAATAAGTGTAAAGGATCGAATAATATGGCCATAAGTCATGAATGGGCCCAAAGCTTATGAGCTAACTTTAACTTCAGCTTTCTTTTCATTTAGACTCCAATTATTCCAACAACGACATCCGACAAAGAGGAAACAAATATCGAAAAATTGGTTTAGAAGAACAACCCGTGCGATGTTACACAAGCTGAAACAAACTCATGGAAGGCATTCCTTGAATCTGGTTGTATGATTGAATCAAGAATAGCTCGTGAGCAAGCAAGTAAGAATCAACGGACATGCAAGCGATTAAGGCCCAGTCACGACCCAAGCTAGCAAGAAATCCACCCTTAAAACTGTAAAGTGTAAGCCACCAAGGTTAGATCGAAGGAATGCACTCAATTAACTACCCAAATTAGATTAGTTAAGTGAGATTTTGCGAGTGAGTACTTGCAACAAATTTACTAAATTTTAATTCACACAATGTGTGCCACAAAAGTAGCGAAGGGGGGACATATACTCTTCCTAGCCTTGCTTTTGTTGGGGGAGGATGTTCCTTCATAATTAGGAAACCTCCAAACAAGTTTGCATAAAATGAATTACAAGCTGAGAACTTAACTAAACTAATTACAATAATGCATCTATGTAATACATGTTGTAATTACATTATACTCAAGCATAAACATGTTGTAAACACAGTTAGGAGCCACTTGCACATGGACAAGACCAAAAATTTGTGCCGCTGTAAGTTAACTTATAGCTGGCCATAAAGAAACCAACTTGCACTCTCTCCCTTGGATGACTGGCTAGCCTTCTTCCAAAGGTGTAAAAGTCCTCATGATTATGTCCCTGGTCATCCAAATATTGAAGAAACCAAGGAGGCAATTTTCCAAACCCACCATGTAAGGTAAACACCGCTGCAAAGTCAAACATACTACCTACGGTCGAATTGACCCAATTAGGCTTAGACTTAAGCAAAGAAGTTCTTTATCTTAAACTGAACTTAGACCTGATGTTTCATACATGGTTAGATTAATTACTTAAGATGTTATCAAATAGTAAAAAGCATAATAATTCCCATAAATCAGATTTAGCTAGAAGAATCAACTCATATACCAAAACCGGGTCAGAAGGGACAAAAACTACAATAGTTAATTTGTCAGAGTTGAATCACTAAGCAAACTTGAATTAGCCATGATTTATTTGCTTTCTAGGGTGCCTTAGGATGTTCACTGACATCCCAAGCAAAACTATTGGTTAAATTAGGTGTTGGTTTAAAAACCAAGCTAATTTCCAAAACTATTAAAAATAAAGCTAGTTCTAAATGGTCAAACTTTGTCAACAGAATCTCCCTTAAGCATTGGACTTAACCTCGAATTTGCATCTTGGTATGGCACCTTAGATGTCAGCTAACATCATAACAAAAATATTGTCCCTAAATAAGGTTTTAGGTAGTGAAGTAACCTAAACCACGCAGCCAGCTAGAATTGAGTCAAGCATGTGTGTGTTGACTTTTAGGCCTATTTGAGCAGCCTGCCTTGCACTTAGGCCTGAATTAGTTCTTCCAAGAAACAGTAGACATCATATGATGGATAGATGAGCAATCTCAACTCACACTCAAAGGGAAATGGAAGCCAGCGATGACAAACTGATTTCAAAGCTTGAGTTTGAGTGAATCCGAATGCAATGTGGGATGAATGAATCTAAACTTATTTCTTGGACACGAAAACACCACTAAGAAAATGATTAGGGCTCTTAACCTCAATTAGACTACAAAAACACCACCTAATTAAGAGTTAAGCCTCACTTGATCACCACCTAACTTGGGCTAAGTTAGGATAAGTAAGTAAGGATTTTGGTTTATCAAAGGAGAATGCTCTCTTTCTCACTCAAGTATAAACAATCTAATTAAAAAAATGAGCCGCTTACTAGGCTTATACATGTTCCATGCTACCTAGGAAAAGGATTAGAGGTTTCTTTGTGCTTAGGAAACTTCTAACTATGCTTAAAGCTAGGTTAAATCCGGTGTAGATACAAAGTATGATTAACCAATGATAGAGTCACATCTAGCTAGCTTGATGTTGATGCTCAAATAGGTCAAAGAAGTTAGTATTCATCAGCTAAAGTCCAAGAAATGTCCCATAGTTTTCTTAGGTCAGAAACAGATTCATCCGGGTATAAAATAGTTTGCAAACCAGGTTTTGTGTTTGTGATTACTTAGGCCTCCTTGAGATTTAAATCCATAATTTTTGCATATTTTGGATCACCATGATGATAGCTACCTGGTCCAACCATGAAAATCTAGTTAAATGAGGTGCATATTGAAGAACCAAGGCACTTTTGCAAACTATGTTGAATTAGGCCCGGTTTTACCCGGTTCTGTTTAACTGCGGTTTTAGGCCAATGAAAGTTAATTTAAATGTGATTTCTTAATGGGCGGGTTTGCACACATCCTGAGGTTCCCTCCAAGTAAGGAAAACAAGCCTAAATGAATTTCAAGGTAAGGAAACGCAACTACACAAAACCAACCAGAATCGATATCTAGCACCTGATTGGCAGCAGTGGTGGTTACCCTTCCCTTTTCCCATCCAATGAAGTCCAATCATCATCATTGATAGCTAAAAGTAGTTCGGCACATAATCATGAGCCTTTTTAGTTGAACCAAATGCAAATCCAGTGGGGATTCAGGAAAGAAAGGCAAGGATGTTCTGATTAGTTTGTCGTAAAGTAGATGCTACCAGCAGCCTTTTCCTCTTTCCTCCATGTGCAAGCAGCTATCTTAAGGCTAAATGGAGAGCTTAGGAAGAGTTTAGACTTTAGTCTTTTGCTTTACAAGACTCATTACTTGTAATTAGTTTGCTTAATAATGATTTGTATCTAAACTAAATGTAAGCTAGCTTTAAGCGTGGTTAGAGGTTTCCTAAGCATGAAGAAAACTCCTAATCCTTTTCCTAGGCAGCTTGGACATATATAAGCTTGGTAGGCAGCTCTCATTTGTGATGAGATTTTTTAGCCTTGAGTGAGAAAGAGAGCCTTGCTCCTTTGAACAAACCAAACTCTTACTTGCTTATCCTAGCTTAGACCAAGTTAGGTGGTGATTAAGTGCGTCTCAAATCTTAATTAGGTGGTGTTTCTATATCCTAATTGATGTTAAGGGCCCTAACCTTGATCTTGGTGGCATTTCCATATCCAAGATTCAAGATTAAAGAGTAGTTCTATATTTCATCCACATTTTATTCGGATTCACTCAAACTTAAGGTTAGAAATGAGTTTGTTCTAACTTAACTTGCTTTCCCCTTTGATTGTGAGTTTAGTTTGGCTGTGTATCTATTACCCTTGGTATCAGAACTGAGTTTCTCCTCGGCCTTGAAACCACCCCCATGTTTCTAGAATCATTCCCAAACACAAACCCCAATTTTATCCAAGCATGCCCGGTTACACTAGGAGTTCTAGCATGGAAGAGAAACTTGAATTAGTTTTGAAGAACAATCAAGCCATTTTAGCCTTCAATCAAGAGCTTAAAGATTGCAATTAAGAACTTAAGGCTCAAAATTAATATTTGAGAAGACAGCTTAGTGAGTTCTTGAAGCAAAAGCAGAAGATGTATATTGAACCTACCCGTTCTTATTACGGTGAGGAAGAAGAAGCATCAAGCAGTCCCTTAAGTTCATCTGGTGAGGATGAACCTTTTTGAAGAACAAGGAGGGAATAAGGACGCCAAGCCAACTCTAATGACTTTTGAGTTGAGATTCCTAAATTTGAAGGAGGACTTAATCCAGATGAGTTCCTTAAATGGATGCATACGATTGAACGTATCTTTGAATATAAGGATGTTCCTAAGGATAACAAAGTCAAGTTGGTCTCTCTTAGGCTTACGGAGTACGCCTCATTATAGAGGACTAACCTATGTTCCAAGAGAGTCAGAAACCTAAAGAGCAAAATCAGAACTTAGGAGAAGATGAAACCTAAGCTAAAGTCACAGTTTCTGCCCCCAACCTACATCCAAGATCGTTACTGCTAACTTTAAAATCTTACTCAAGGGAGTCTTAATGTTGAAGAATAAACACATGAGTTTGACAAACTCATGATTAAATGTGATATTTAAGAGCCAGAAGAGCAAACCATTGTTAGGTACTTAGGAGGACTTGAGACTAAGTATGGTAATGTGGTTGAATTGCAACATTTCACTGCCTTTGATGAAGTGTGTATCCTTACTCACAAGGTTGAGCAACAAAGAAGAGCTAAGCCCTTTAAATATAAGTTTTCTAAGCCTCCACCATGGAACCAACTGTTTAACAAGCGAAGCCCCATTTTTATTCCTAAACCTATGGTTCCACCTCCATTCAACCCACAAAGAACCCAAACTCCACATAAACCTCAACTTCCTCACAATAGACCTAATCCTAGTCCCCTAAGCACTAGAAGATGCTTTAAGTTCCAAGTACATGGGCACATTGCCGTGAACTTCCCTAATAGAAAAGTGATCACCTTAGCCAAATGGGAAGCTGTGAAAGAGCATGCAATTGAGGAAGAAAAGGAGGAGGATGTAGAGGGTCATCATGAGGAAACATCAGAGGAGGTGGAGGAGGAGGCAGATGAGGGAGAAATTTTGGTTTTGAGAAGAGTTTTGAGTGGCCAGAATGGTGCCAAAGACGAGTAAAGAGAAAACTTTTTTCATTCCCGGTGTACAATTCAAAGGAAAGTTTGCTCTATGATTATAAATGAAGGGAGTTATGCCAATGTTGTTTCTCTTAGCATGATTAAGAACTAGGCTTGCAAGCTATGGTTGACCCCTATCCTTACAGCATCCAATGGCTAAATCAAAGCAAGGAGTTATAAGTTAACCCCAGGTGCCTCATTTCATTCTCTATTGGAAAGAACTACCAAGATAAGTTATGGTGTGAGGTTATCCCTATGGATGCATGCCATATATTGTTAGACAGGCCTTAGTTATATGACAAGAAGGTGATGCATAATGGGTTCTTAAATACATACTCATTTTCCAAAGGAAGGAAGAAATCACCTTGGTTCCTTTATCCCCGTCTCAGCTTCACAAAAGCAAACCACAAAACAGGCATAAACATTCTGATTTGCTTCTTACCTTTAGCGAACCTCTTTTAAAGGCCTCATATCATGAGTTCAAAGCTTTTAAAGAGTGGATTTTAAATGTTCAAGGGGAACCAAAAGCTCCTAACCAAGCCAGCCCATGGACATTTCCCTAATTCACTATTTCAGTCACTTGTTTCCAGAGGAGATACCCATGGGTTTTCCTCCTAAAAGAGATATCCAGTACCACATTGATCTTATTCCAGGTTTTATACTTCCAAACAAACCAGCGTATAGGATTAATCCTAAGGGAACCACGGAGATTCAAAGGCAAATTTAGGAACTAATGTCAAAAGGGCTAGTTCATTGGTTTAGTACCCAATTTCTTCCACAATGGAATCCAAAAATGACTGAGGAACTTGGTATCCCTATAAGAAACAATGGACCTTAGAATACCTTGTAATCTTGTCAGCTACTTGAAAGTACAACTCTACGATGTTTGTAGCATCACTAGTTTTGTTGTACGGAATGAAATGTGCCATCTTGGAAAACCTATCCATCACAACAAAGATTGAATCCTTGTTCCTTTGGATTTTAGGCAAGCCTAGGATGAAATCCATAGTTACATCAACCCATAGAAGTGTGGTGACTAGTAGATGTGTGTAAAGGCTATGAGATAGAGAATGACTCTTAGCCACTTGACATGTGCTACACCACCTCAAGATGTCTTGAACATCCTCATCCATCCCTTCCCAGTATTAACGCTCCCTTAGCATCATAATAGTCTTGTTTTATTCATAATGGCCAGCTAATGATCTTCATGTACCAAGAAATCACCTTTAGGTGTTTTTGACAAACAGAATACAACTCCCTAAAGTCCTTATCATTAGCATATAAACATTTAGATGCTCAAATCCAAGAACATAAGCCTTTAACTGAAACAAGAGCAAATACTTCCTTGATAATGCATCGGCTCCTTGATTGAGCTTCCCCGATTTGTGCTTGATTGTAAAGTGAAATGACTGGAGATACATATGTATGCTGAACTACAAGCCTGGAATGAACCAAGCCTCGCAACTCAATATGGAATGATATGCCCCGGAATAAAGGTTGACACCATTAACCAAGACCAAAGGAGTTCACCACCAACCTTCCTAAAGCTTATGCACCAGAAGATCAGATAAAGAACTCACTTACTAAATAGAACTAAGCAGGATAAAGTTTAGAGATATTTGAGAGAGTTTTTCTTGAATCAGCACACTAAACTTTTCATTAATCAATGTCTGCTAGTTACAATGAAAAACAAGGCTTTTATACTCATCCTTTCGCGTAGGATCAATGGCTAAAGAAAAAACTAGCCTAGAACAAAAACAGGTAAAATAGTTTGAATGCAAACTGCCTAAAACAGCAGCTAACCCTTAATATTTGTCAACTAATGCCTTACTAATGTCTATTTCTGAGGTGTCAAGCTAAGACCACTTCCAAGGACTAGTACTGATGCATTCGGAGGTGATTTGTAGCTACTTACATCGAGAATAGGTCGGCTGACAGCCAAGTACAACATTATGAAATCCATTGGATCAAAGGGTATTTCAAGGATATTTATGCTCGATAAAGGCTGCTGCTTAATGGTCTAATTCTACATCTTTAGGACCTCATTTGATAGTATTTTTGACACATTTCTAAGTACTAAAGCAAGCCAAAAT
>NCQV01099537.1:0-14787 GCA_002740545.1 Lophocereus schottii
TATAATTTATTAGAACCTATCATGTGATAAATTTAGTAGTACTGTATTTTGAAGAGCATTGGTTAATTATTTTTGAAGGTAAAATAACATTCATTTTTTCAAATACCAAATTTATTTTTCACATTTTCTCAAACTCTAAATTTTAACAATCTACAATGCTAACTCCCAGATGACAATCAAGGGTGAAAAATGTTGCTGAAGGTTTTCTACACACGCATATAAAGGTTTTAAACTTATCAACATTTATCTCAATAAATATCCAACTTACAAAAAAAAAAAAAAAACTATGTTAGCCTTGAAATTAGATTTTCGGTAATCTCAAAGTATCGCATTCTCTCTTAAAATTAATAAGGATATTAATTATATTATATTAAAAGAAAGAAAGCATATTTATTGAGAAAAAGTAATTCAAATACTATGAAAAATAAAATAATAATTTAAAGATTAATGTATTTCTATTTTTTGTAGTCATTATTAGATATAACAATGACTTATTTCTTATATTAGGTTTAGTTATTGATTTATGCTTTGATCAATTAATTATGATTACGTTGAATTATGTCAAAATTGTCGAATTGTATTTTGACCAATTGATCATTAGTAAGTCAAATTGTGTCAAAGTTCATAATTTTCAAGCATGGAGCTATAACTAATTCAATAAGTTGACTTGTAAAATAACTAATTAAATTATTTATGAGAAATATGACTCAATTTTATTTGTTATTAGTTAAATTTTACATTTTGACTGAAATCTATATTCGAAATACTAAGATGATTGACATCTAATATAAATGAAACCATTTAGTTTCCCGTTGAATAAAATGAGATACTCAAAATTGTGGTAATAAAAAAAAAAGTATGATTAAAAAAAAAAAAGAAAATAGGATGGAGGACATGAATAGTGTGAGAGGAGAAAGTGCATAGAGATAGGATGGGGAAGGATAGAGCATCTGAACAAGAAGGAAATAAATAAAGCTGTAAATTAGTCAAGGTAGGTTTTACTTTCTTTTGCTCTCTGACATAGGAGCGACATAGAAAACTGAAAAGTTGAAAAAGGGGATTAAGATTAAACCAACACTTGTTGGTAATTTTTCCTTAGACAATTGGAATTTTGGTAATTAAGAAAATTGCACGACTGGAGGGGCAAGGCAGATAGTCACTAAATAATCTATCTTGATTAATAGGAGTTCAAACAACACGAGCAACACAACTTAAACAAGTGATTTTACCTTTTTTCCAAGTTAGCTGCTAATTACTTCCATTTTCTGGGCGAGATAATTGTATGTTCACATCATTCTTTCCCTTTTCATATTATAGACTTGATTTTTTTTTTATTGATGAGCAAACATTTATAAATAAATATTGTTTTACTCATATAGAATGTAAAATAGAGTAAGGCGTGCAAATTCATAAAGCAATACATTTTATTACTTACTGTATTATAAAATGAAAAATGTTGTACTCGTTGATGCATATACGGATACCAACTAGTATGTATGATAATGCTCACTGACATATGCAGTAATGTTTATCACTACATGTTAGATGATATACACTGACTGGAATATTTAGTGATCCGTCCAATAGGAAGGCGACAAGTGCCGCTGACTAAGTCAATGGGGTTAGAGTCGACCATAAGAAAGCAAGAAGGATGTAGGAGGCATGTAACAGTAATTTGACCCCCTAAAGGGGGAAATTACTATCCTGCCCTTAGGTGCCAATCCTAAGGCTATAAATACCTAACATTTCCTATTTAGGAGGACTTTTACTATTCACAACTTGACTACCTCACCAAATACTCTCCTAAAACGGTAAACTCCCTCTTTCTTTCTGCTCTTTACTCTCTAATTGCTTCCATCGTTCTTCTTGGAATTAAATTAAGCGTCAAAGGGGCCTTCCTTGGGAAAAAACCTGTGGTCGACCTTTGTGTAGGTCATCGAGAGGAGCGCACGTGAGCTTGTGTGATCAGGTGACTCATCAGCCACCTTATGTTCGGCCATCACCACCGCCCGAGTAAGTTTCTTCCAAAATAGGTTGGTGCCATCTATGGGGATGCATTGGTAACATGGTTGACAATCAATTAAAATTGTCGAAGCAAAGAGATAAGGAAGATATGGGGTCACTAAGAATCATTGGAGTAGGTGCTAAAGCAAGTGCAATAGACAGTGATCCGAGTGGTATGGGAAAGGATGAAGGCAACCGAGCATCATCCTAAGCCCATCCAATGCCTTCAAAGGGATGCGAGCACTTTGCAAGGTGGAGATACTAGAAGAATCGTCAAAGCCAAGCAAGCTCTCTGAAAAGCCCACAATAGGGTTGCTTCCTCATGGTGTGTTACAAATCCCTACGCATACCATGAGCTGGGGAGTGGGATGGTATGGGGAGCAAGAGGAGTCCTTTCGCTCCTGTCACTCAGAAGTGAGAGGATCCGAAGAAAGAATTCCTTCATAGGCCAGGTCCATAGGAAGGACCCCAACGGGAACGAGTGCACCCTATAACACTCATCTCTCCTCCAAACAGAGTGTGTTAAGAGGGGGCATAAGCAGTGAGTATTTTCCAGGCATTGTGGATCTCCTTTGGTGATTGAGTTAGGTCATCCTAGGCCTCCTATGCTTCAGATTATGGGCTCTTTGGAGAGAGTATCCTTGCCTTCTTTCTCAACACCATTCAGTAAAGCAATTATGGAGGCGCAACACCCCAAGGAGGCCAAGATACTGACAATCGATTCCTTTGACGGAACTACCAACCCTAACGATCATCTAGATGTCTATAAGGTACAGATGTATGTGGAGGATGTTGATGATGCAACTTGTTGTCGTTATTTCCTAGCCAAATTGAATGGGATCGCATAGAAGTGGTTTAATGGACTCCCCGATGGGAGCGTTACCTCCATCCTTCAATTGGTTAAGTTGTTCAGCGGTCACTTTATAGCAAGCAAGAAAGAATGGAAGACTAGCATTCATCTCACCAAGATTTGGCAAGCCAGAGAACAAAGAAGGAGTACATGATGAGGTTCAACTGTGAAGTCGTCTTAATCCTAGCTTTACAAAATGAGGTGACTTATATGACTTTCTTTAACAGATTGCTCCCAGGACTTTGTGATACCTAACAATCGAAAAAGGAGAAGAGAAGAGAAGGGTCCTCGGACAGACAAACATCCTAGGAAGGATAAGGAAAGAGGAAAGAGTCAGGTGTTTACACACCACCCATCGGACCATCCTTATGGAGATTAAGGGCAACCCCATGCTAAGGCACCCTAAGCCCATTGAAACTCCAGTGAAATTCAAGAGTAAGAACAAGTGTTGTAGGTACCATGAGATTTACGGGCACACTACCTCTGAGTGCCGTGAACTCAAGAAAGCCCTCCACAATTTAGCCGATCACGGATAACTCAACCACTTCTTGAGAAGAGAAGGAGGTAAGGATTGCGATCGCTGTGACCTAGAAGGGAAGAAAGACAATGAGGATGATCATAACACATAGATTATAGCAACCATCATTGGGGGGAGGGATTGATGATAAGGAATGGAATGGCGGATACTGAAAAGCTCATATTCGGAAGCTCAGCCAGGTCATGGTAACTGGAGAGTTGAAACTGCTTGTGGAACCAACCATGACATTTGGTCCTGAAGACATGCATCACTTGCAAGCCCCTCACAATGATGCCTTGGAGATACAACTTAAGATAGCGACCACCATGGTTTGCTAAATACTTGTCGATACTAGAAGTTCTGTTGATATGATCGCTCTTGAATGCCTTAAGAAGTTAAAGTATATTGAAAAAGACCTGGAAGCTGTTGAGACCCACTTGTTGTGGATTCGGGGGACAAGTCATGTATCCCCTTGGAACCAAATGAATACCTATCCACGTGGGCGATAAAGACCACACATGAACTGTAGAAATAAAATTTTGAGTGGTGGACATCCCAATGGCATGCAATGTTATATTGGGATGACTGACCCTTAATGCTATCAAAGCTGTTGTGGCATCTTACCTTTTACTCATTTAGTTTGAACTGGACGATTGAAAGACGGGAAAATTATATAGAGACCAAAAGATGGCAAGGGAATGCTACTATGTGAGTTTAAAATCATTGGGAAGGAAGGAAGAAACCCCATAGAGGGGATGTATCAACTAAACAAGACGGGAAAGAAGGTGGCCACAAAAGCAATGGTAATATTGTTGGCCTCGACGGAAGAGTACAGAAGGCTCCCCCAGAGCCCACCTCCGAAGTGGTGCCCGTACCCTTAGACCCCAGTTACGTGGACCGAACCATTCAGATTGGTAAGGATCTCAATCTCATAATAAACAATGGCATCACTAAACGTTTAGAGCAATATAAAGATGTGCTTGCATTTGATCCTTCCAAAATGCCTGGCATATATCCCGATGTCACGGAACACAAGCTATGTGTGGATCCTAGTCATAAGCCGATCAATCAGAAATGGAGGCACTTGAGGGGCAAAAAGGAGTGCGTCTATAGTAACCGAGGTTTAGAAGCTCTTGAAAGCAGGATTTACAAGGGATTGCCAATACCTGGAGTGGATATTAAATGTCGCCTTGGTTAAGAATCCCAATGAGACATAGAGAATGTGTGCCGCCTTGACTAATTTGAGTAAAGCATACCCATAGGATAGCCATCCATTGTTGAAGATAGAAAAGTTAGTCGATTGTACAGGTGGTCACGAACTAATTAGCTTCATGGATGCTTTATCGGGCTATCACCAAGTTCTTTTAGCCAAGGACGACCCAGAAAAGACGACCTCCATTGTCGACACTAGTTTGTACTATTACAATGTGATGTCATTTGGGTTAAAGAATGCTGGATCTACCCATCGGCGTCTTATGAACAAGGTCTTTGTGGCACTCATAAGGGAAACAATAGAAGTATACATTGATGATATGATCACTAAGAGTGTCAAAGAAATCAATTATGTGAAGGACCTAGAGGAGACCTTCAAGATCCTAAGGCATTGGAGATAAAGCTCAACCCCAAGAAGTGCACTTTCAGAGTCAGATCCGACAAACTTAGGGATACATGATCGATCAAAGAGGCATCGAACCAAATCCTAAAAAAATCAAGGCCGTGCTAAACAAAAAGTCTCCAACAACTGTGAAGGAAGTTCAAAGCTTATCTGCTACGTAGCCATGCTTGAGAGGTTCATCTTAAGATCAGTAGATAAATGCCTTCTTTTCTTCAAAATCCTAAAGAAGAAGACATGCTTTGGCTGGGATGAGGAGGTTGAACAAGCTTTCCAATGCCTCAAGGAATATTTATGAAGACTCCTACATATGGTGAGCCTTACCATAGGGGAACCCACTATAGGCATATCTTGCCGTCTCCGATCATGCGAAGAGCACAGTGCTATTAGTAGAAAGAGATGAACAATAGTTACCAGTTTGCTACGTTACCCACGTCTTAGCAGGTGTCGAGAAATGGCATTCTCTTATTGAGAATTCATATATAATTTGCTGATTGAGAGTCAGAAGCTGCGTATGTGCTTCAAGTCGCACTGCGTTATTGTTTTAACGATCAACCCTTGCGAAGCACTATTGGGATATATGGAAACTTCGAAAGAATGTTAAAGTGGGCTATTGAGTTATCACCCTACGACATCACCTATGAACCGAGAAGAGCAATCAAAGCTCAAGCCCTTGCTGACTTCATCACTGGATGCTCAGTCCTGGATGAGCCCTAAGATAAGGATATTAAAGCATGGACCCTATATGTGGATGGATTAGAAACAAATATGAGGATTGGGTCCGGACTAATTATAGTACCCGAAGGCAATCGTACGAGCATGTGTTAAACTTCATGTTTAGGATGTCCAACTGCGAGGCTGAGTGTGACGCCCCATTGGCCAGGGTGGATAGTTGCAGTACCTTAGGGGCTGGGTGCATAAAGGCTTTCTCTAACTGCTAATTAGTGGTGAGTCAAGTGAGAGGCAAATATAAAGCTCACAATCCAGCCATGGTAGCTTACTTGGCTAAAGTAAAGGAGAGATCCTCTCTGTTCAAAAAATTTTGAGATTGAACATGTACCTAGATTCGGAATCGATAAGCTGATGCCTTGTCAAAGCGTGCAAGTTCCTTCCCGAATAGATATCCTAAGAGCATTCATTAGGAGAACTTATTAGAGCACAATTGACACCAAGGACCCAGTTTGGATTGATAGGGGCAAGGCATGGATGGAGCCCCTCATGAGTTATCTACATGATGAAACCCTATCGTAAGACCCGATGGAGGGCGATCATATTAAGAAGAGATCTGAATGGTTCTTTTTGTAGGATGGGCTCCTCTAAAAGAAGGTTTTCTCACATCCCCTCCTAAGATGCACCACCGTAAAAGAAGATAAGAAGATCTTCGTCGAGATACACATAGGGGAGTATGGTCGCACACTGAAGGATGAAGCTTGACCACAAAAGCATTGAGAACAGGCTAATAATTGCGCATACTTTGATTGGATGCGATCAAAATGGTTAGAAAATATGGTAAGTGCCAACAATTCGTCCCTCTAAATAACCAGCCATCCACCTCATTCATGATAATGCATTCCCGTTTCCTTCCTCAAAGTGGGGCATGAAAATTGTGGGTCCTTTCCCAAAGGCAACAAGGCAATGGAGGTTTGCAAGTTCATATGGAAGAATATCATAATGAGATTTGGGGTCCCATGTGCGATGGTATTCAATACTGACCAACAGTATGATACCAACCAACAGTATGATACCAACCAGGTAAGAGACTACAATGCCGAATACGACATCCAAACAAGGTTCATAACTATTTCCAGTACCTAAACAAATGGGCATGCCGAATCCACTAATAAGCAGATCCTGAATGGGATCAAGAAGAGATTTGATAATACAAATAGGCTATGTGCTAATGAACTCCCGACCATAATATGGGCCATTCAGACATCCGAGAGGATTGCAACTGGAGAAACCCCTTCTTGCTTGTCTACGGACCCAAGTTGGTGCTTATGGTTGAAGTTTCTATCCACACCCATCGATTCACCACCTTCCAGGAGGACCTTAACAACAAGACCCTAAGGGAGGCACTTGACTTGTCAGCCATGCTTAAGGGAGATGTTTATCTCAGAGAAGAGATTGCGAAAATTAGGATGGACCCGTTTTACAACCATAAGGTCAAGGAGAGACCACTAGTGGCGAGAGACTTGCTTCTATAAAATATGGAGGCCATAGGAAAGGGGGAAATTTAGGGGAAGCTTACACCCAATTGAGAAGGTCCGTATATAATTATTGAAGAAGTACACCTTGGGGTGTTTTGCCTCTCAACTCTTTAAGGAGAAAGGATAACAAAGGCATAGCAATCCGACAACCTAAGAAGATACTACATATGAATGAGATATGGGTAGAAGGGAGTTGTGTGTTTGCATAAAAGAAAAGCCTGTTTTCACTTTATCATGTCGGCTATATGTTTAGTTGGCCTTCGACTGCATCATCTATGAACATCAATGAATCATCATTTTCTTGAATCTGATTTTGGTTAGTTGTCATCAAGTTTCGGCTGGTGTCTGAACTTAGCCCAAGAATGCCATGGTAGGCTATGGGAACGATAGGACTTCTGCCTTACAACTAAATTCGTCCACCCCCTCAAGGAAAGGGTCTAACCAAGCATGATAATTTGATTAAAGGATATGCTTATGCAAGGATTGGCTTATTCGACTGGTGTCTAAATTTATCCCACGAATGCCATGGTAGGCAATGGGAATGATAGGACGTCGCCTTTGCAACCAAATGCGTTCTACCCTTGAAAGAAGGGGTCTAACCAAGTGTGATACTTTGGCTACACAATACGCTGATGCAAGGATCAACTCGTTTGACGGGCGTATGAACTTAGCCCATAAATGCGATGGTAGGTAATGAGAATGAAAGGATGTCAGCCTTGTAATTGAATTCGACCTACCCCTTTTAATGGAGGGATCTAACCAAGCATGACTATTTGGTTAAACGCTACATGACATTGTGCCCACGGACGTCGTGGTAGGCCATGAGAGATAGAGCATCGATCTTGCCACCAAACCCTTCATACACACACGTTTAGCCCCAGAGGTTAAGGAATGCATGTGCGACAATACCACGCTTATCGTTCGCCTCTTGCATGGATAGAGGCAAAGCCTCTATAATCTCGGAGGGACGAACTGAAAAATCGATAAATGACGCAAACCCTTCGATACATGATATTAGCACATAGCGATGGCAAAAAATGCAAAGATATACTGCGAAACGAAGCATGCACAAATAAGAATTTCATACAGATAAATAAGATAAGCCGTAACAATATACAAACATGAGTTCTAAATAAATAAAGCAAAGTGAACAGATGTTCGGCGCCAATTTGCCATATTTTACGTCCCTCTTTCATATAATTTTATCTCGTATAATAATATAATTTTTCAGATTTTTACTTTTTTTTTTACTTTGTAGGCAATAACATCGATCGAGCAAAAGCCGTGAAAAGGTGCGAAGACAGACAAGAAGAGCAAAAGAAGGACAGAAGAGAAGATGGACAAGGCGGTGCCGCCGTGGCAGAAATGTGGCGTGGGGTGGCCGCGCCTCCTAGCACGGCCATACACCGCCTCTCACTACTCACTCGCCCAATTTTTCTATTTAAAGCCCCTTCGGGCTTTTTGTTTAAGGCTCTCCCCGGCTCTCCTTCTGCGACGTTTTAGGAGTTCTTAGTTTAGATTTAGCCAATAAAAAACCCCTTTTGGGGGAACTAGATTAGGAGAATTAGAATTTGTTTTGTTTGGATTCAAACTCGCGGATTCCCAAGTTCATTCAATCAAATATGTTTCCTCTTTTCTTTCTCTCTCTATATTTGCATGTCTTGTTCTTGTTTTGATTATGTTTGATTTTTTGTTT
The DNA here is from genome assembly GCA_002740545.1 of Lophocereus schottii. Lineage (NCBI taxonomy): Eukaryota > Viridiplantae > Streptophyta > Magnoliopsida > Caryophyllales > Cactaceae > Lophocereus > Lophocereus schottii. Next base: position 8,887 of record NCQV01099537.1, read on the forward strand.
TTGTCGTTAATTCATGCTTATTAGTTTGTTAGATTTTATTATTGCTTTAATTTCTTTGCTAGTACATGTTTGTTTTTATATTTTTGTGTTAAGTTGTAATTAGATTTAATTGTGTTTTTGACGCCTAGCAATTATTTTGTGTTGATTGGGATGGTGATTAGCCTCTTGATGGCTAATTGATTTTGTGAAGGCTTTTACCCATCTTGTTTATGCTTGAATTTAGAGCTTTCTTTCACATCTGTCAAGTGTTCGATGAAATGCTTGAAAGAGCTTTCATCCGTGTTTTGGGGTATTCAACTTATGTTGAGAGGTGAGGTTGATTATCTAGTGTAAGTAGAGAGAATAGCTGGGATTCGGACATGAAAATAGTCGCGGTTGCTAAGTAGGTTAGGGGTTGTTAATCGTTCAACTTGATTAGTCGGTTTGTCTAAGATTCGATTACAACCCAAGTCCGTCTTATCTACTTGTTTTAGTAATTTAGTTCCTTTTTCCTTCACCCTTAATATTGCCTAGATTGATACAATCACATTAGCCTTGGTACTTGGAAAACCAACTCTTTATGGATGACACTCCAAGTACTTAGCGATGCACCTTTGTGCTTGGGGTTTATAAATATTAAAACCTCTCTAACAAGTTTTTGGCACTGTTACAAGACAAGGGGGATTGCGTTTGATCATGGTAATCCTAAACCCTATGATGAGGATGCACTTGCATACAAGTATTGGGATGGATTCAAAGTTTTGATGTGTAGTGGGGTGAAAAGTTAGTGCTTTGATGTCATCCATGGGGATAGAGAGTCTTGATGTGTACATTATGTCTCTGTGCAGGCTAATATTTTTGTTATGAGGGTAATTTGGTTGGTTAAAACTTGTATAACTTTCTCTCTTGTATACATTTGTGTTCTGTTCATAAACCCAGAAAGATTTTCTATTTTTGTTTCTCTTTAATTTTTTCTTTTTCAAGATTTTGTGGGTGCGTTTTTTGCAAACCCTTATGAGACCTCACTCATCCAAAAGGGGAACCATAGGGTTTAAAGGCTTGATGCATATGCTAAATGCAATCGTGATTCCTACGAAAGTGAGTTAGTTTCCTAGGTTAAATTTATATTTGTTTTGCTTGAGGACGAGCAAAAGATAGATGTGGGGGTATTTGTTGGCCTCCAATTTGTCGTATTTTATGTGCCTCTTTAACCTAATTTTAGCTCATATAATAATATAATATTTAGAATTTTTTACTTGTTCTATTTGCTTTTGTAGGTAATAACCTCAATCGAGCAAACGCCGTGAAAAGGAGCCAAAACGGAAAAGAAGAGTGAAAGAAGGTAAGAAGGACGATGGACAACGTGGTGCCACCATGTCAAGAATGTGGCACGGGATGGTGGGATGGTCGTGCACCGCTTCTCCCTGCTCGCTCGCCCGATTTTTCTATTTAGAGCCCCTTCGGGCCTTTTTGTTTGCAGCTCTCCCCGGCTTGCTTGCTGTGACTTTTTAGGAGTTCTTAGTTTATATTTAGCCAATACGAAACCCTGTTTTGGGAATTAGATTCGGAGGATCAGAATTTGTTTTGGTTGTTTGGATTCAAACTCGTGGATTCCCGAGTTCGTTGAATCAACATAAATTTGCTCTTCTCTTTCTCTCTCTATTTTTACAAGTTTTGTTCTTGTTTTGATTATGTTTGATTTTTAGTTTTTGTCATTAATTCATGCTTATTGGTTTGTTAGATTTCGTTATTGCCTTAATTTCCTTGCTAGTTCATGTTTGTGTGTTTAGTTGCAATCAGGTTCAATTGTGTTTGTGATGCCTAGTTGTTATTTTGTGTTGATTTGGGCGCTGATTAGCCTCTTGATGGCTAACTAATCTTGTTTGGGCCTTTACCCACCTTGTTCATGCTGGAATTTAGAGCTTTCTTTCGTGCTCGCCAAGTGCTCGATGAAAGGCTTGAAGGAGCTTTCATCCATGTTTTGTGAGATTCGACTTATACTGAGAGGTGATGTGGATTGTCCAATGTGGGTAGAGAGAATATCTAGGATTTGAATATGAAAATAGTCTCAGTTGCTAGCTAGGTCAGCAGTTGTTAATCTTATAGTTTAATTGAGCTAATCCGTTAAAAATAGGCGATTAGAACAATTATATAAGCTCATGACCTTGACAGAGGGCTTGAGTGGTCTTTGATGGTGCAACCGATCATCTCTAAATACTAGCATAACGTGAGAAGGTGAACGTTCAACTTGATTAGTCGGTTCCTCTTAGAATCAATCACAACCCAAGTCCATCTAGTCTACTTGTTTTAGTAGTTTAGTTCCTTTTTCCTTCGCTCTCTATATTGCTTAGATTGATACGCTCGCACTATCCTTGGTACTTGGAAATCCAACTTTCCGTAGACGACACCCGAGTACTCAACGATGCACCTTACACTTGGGGTTTATAAATATTAAAATGTCTTTAACCAGTTTTTGGCATTGGTACAAGACCAGTAGGATTGAGTTTGATCACGGGAAGCCTAGGCCTAAGGATGACAATTTACTTCCACACAAGCACTAGGATGGATTCAAAGTTTTGATGTGTAGCGCGGTGAAAAGTTAGTGCTTTGATGTCATTCATGGCGATAGAGAGCCTTAATGTGTATATTATGTCTATATGCGGGCTAATATCTTTGTCATAAGTGTAATTTAGTTCGTTAAAACTTGTACAGCTTTCTCTCTTGTATACATTTGTGTTTGTTTTGTAAACCCAAAGAGATTTTCTATTTTTCTTTCTTTTTATTTTTTTTTTGCAAGATTTTGAGGGTATATCTTCTTCAAACTCTTACGAGACTTCACTCATAAACTAGGGGAACTAAGGGGTTTAAAGGGATTATTGCATATACTAAATACAATTGTGATTCGTACGAAAGTGGGCTAGTTTCCTACGTTAACTTTACTTTTGTTTGCTCGAGGACGAGCAAAAGATAGGTGTGAGGTTATCTGTTGGCCGCTAATTAGTTGTAGTTTACGTGCCTCTTTCACCTAATTTTAGCTCCTATAATAATATAATCTTTAGGATTTTTATTTGTTTTATTTACTTTTGTAGGCAATAAACTCAATCGAGGAAACACCGAGAAAAGGAGCAGAGATGGATAAAGAGGGCAAAAGAAGGCAAGAAGGGACGATGGACAAGGTGGTGCCGCCGTGCAAGAACTGTGGCACAGGGTGGACGAGCCCCCCGGTTCGACCGTGCGCCACCTCTCCCCGCTCGTTCGCTCGATTTTTCTATGTAAAGCCCCTTCAGGCATTTTGTTTGGGTCTCTCCTTGGCTCTCTTTTCATGACTTTTTGGGAGTTCTCAGTTTAGGTTTAGCCAATAAAAAATCCCATTTACAGGGAATTGGATTAGGAGGATTAGAATTTGTTTTGGTTGTTTGGTTGTTTGGATTCAAACTCGCGAATTCCAAAGTTCATTCAGTCAATAGAAGTTTCCTCTTCCTTTTTCTCTCTCTATTTTTGTATGTTTTGTTCTTGTTTTCATTATGTTTGATTTTTCATTTTTGTCGTTAATTCATGCTTATTTGTTTGTTGGATTTTGTTACTGCTTTAATTCCCTTGCTAGTTAATTTTTGTGTTTTTAGTTGTAGTTAGGTCTAATTGTGTTTGTGATGCCCAGTTGTTGTTTTGTATTGATTTGGATGGTAATTAGCCTCTTGATGGATAATTGATCTTGTTTAGGCCTTTGCCCATCTTGTTTATACTTGGACTTATAGCTTTATGTCAGGCCCACCAAGTGTTCCATGAAATGGGTGAAAGAACTTTCATGCATGTTTTGGGGCATTCGACTTATGCAGAGAGGTGGGGTTGATTGTGTGGTGTAGGTAGAGAGAATAGCTGGGATTCGGACATAAAAATAGTCTCGATCACTGGCTAGGTCAAGGGTTGTCAATCCTGTAATTTAGTTGAGCTAATCCCATGAAAATATGATGTTAGAATAATGAGATTAGCTCGTGACCCTTGGGGCAGCGCTTGAATAGTCTTTGACGGTGTAACCAATCATCTATGAATACTAGCATAATTTGAGAAGGTGAAGGTTCAATTTGATTAGTCGGTTCAACTTAGATTCGATCACATCCCAAGTCCATCTTGGTTACTTGTATTAATAGTTTAGTTCCTTTTTCCATCACCCTCTATATTGCCTAGATTGATACGCTCGAGTTAATCTTAGTACATGCAAACCCAACTCTCTGCGTACGACACCCTAAGTGCTCAACGGCGCATCTTGCACGAGGGGTTTATAAATATTAAAACTTTCCTAACAATTTTTTGTATTTGTTGGGTGCTAATTTGTCGTATATTACGTGCCTCTTCAACCTAATTTTAGATCATATAATAATATAATCTTTAGGATTTGTACCTGTTTTATTTACATTTGTGGCTCTCCTATCTCCTCTTATAGTCTCAAGTTCTTCGCTCTGCCTCACGTCAGAATGGTCACTGACCAGGTCGGCAGCTCGCCGGCATCATAGTGCTTGCTGCCACCATCACCGCCATCGTAGTGCTCACTGTCGGTTGTGTGAATTTTCAAACTTCTCGCCGTCCTTGCCGACGAGAGCTCTCGAGAGAGTTGGGCTCGTTGGTGCCTTGGCGATAGTTTCAGTTTCATTGCCATCACTGACGGCGGCGAGTCGTGCCCAGTCTGGCCGGAGTAGTCAACGGCAGTGACTTAGCCCATCTTCTCAGGTTTGTTGGTGTTGTTTTTGGTGGTGGAACCATTTGAATGGCAAAGTATTTTTGAGGGCTTTGAGTTTGTCTTTTTGTAAGCGCTATAAATTTCTTTAAATTTCTATTCTTTAGCTACTGAGCTGTTAATTATCTTTTTTGGTAGAAAATTCTGCTTTGGATTTCATACTTCCACTGTGATTGGATTTGTTCGCTATTTTCGATCTACTATTGGGGCTCTAATTTTTGTTTCCAGAATTTGAATGCTGTATTTAGGATTATCAATGTTGAGTTTTAGCTCTCTCCCTCTTGCTCTCCCCCCCATCTCCTCCACCATTGTTGAGTGCTGCCTGCTGACAGTGGGCACAACTGAAAGGGCAAGCCTTAGCTTTGATGAATTGCATTATTCTAGTCATTGCATTAGAGATTTTGGGTCAAGTTCTCCTCTCTCCTGGTTTTCTTTTAACTAGAAGTTATTCTAGTCATTGCATTATTCATTCTATTTAGTTATTCTATGTTTTTCAATTCTAATATTACTACTAATTTTACTAGTTTAGTTCCCTCTTTATTGCTTTTGCTAAGTATTGCTTCTGGTTCTTGTTGGATTTAGAGTATTAGTTCTTTGTTGCTGCTGTTTATTTTTGTCACTTAGTTAGCCTTTAATTATATTTGTTCAGGTTTATTGGTAGTTTGTTACCCCGTTGAAGAATTATTATTATTATTATTATTATTATTATTATTATTATTATTATTATTATTATTATTATTATTATTATTATTATTGTTATTATTATCACCATCATCACCATTGTTTGTTATTGGCATTGGAATCAGTTAACCGTCTTAATTGTGTATACTCTATTGCCGTTTTTACTATTACTTTAACTGTTACTGCTGGTAACCTAAGCTAGTGGCGAGCAATGTAGTACCCTTAGCCAATCCTCCAGGGGGTAATGGCGTTAGAGGAGGCATAGGGTTGCAGAAGGTGTGCCTAGCAACTTGGAATATTAGGTCATTGACTGGTAAGTCGATGGAATTAGTCAAGTCTTTGCATAGATGTAGGATTAACATAGCTTGCGTTCAAGAGACTAAGTGCGTGGGGGCTAAAGCTAGAGAAGCTGATGGGTATAAGTTGTGGTATTCAGGGTCTAACAAGGCTAAGAATGGAGTTGGTATTTTGGTTGATAAAGAATTTGTTGACTTTGTTGTTGAAGTAAG
>NCQV01099542.1:1620-13230 GCA_002740545.1 Lophocereus schottii
CTGGTGGCGGAGGACCACACTCCGGTGACCGATGGACTAGATGGCAGGGATGAGCGGCGAGATGAGCAGCAGCAGCGTGGCTGGTCATGGAACAAGGGAGGCTCAAACGGTGGAGAGGGAGAGATGGTGGTGGGCTGGCTGGAGTGCGTCGACGCCGGAACGGCTGGTGGCCGGCGAATCGAGTGCCCCGGCGATGAAGGCAAGTGGCCGGCGAGGCGTTGAAGGGCAACGCAAGAACAGGGGGGTCGGGCTTCTGTGAGGCAGAGAGCAGAGTAAGGATTGAGGAGATTTTTGGGTTTAGGTGATTTGTTTGGTTTGGTTTTGTACCATTTAAGTCCTTTTTTTTCATTATTATTTATTTTTTTTCATTTTTACTTACTATTAGTACCTCATTCTTTATGTAAATATACATTATTACTATGCGTATTCATATGTTATTATTATTATTATTGTTGGTTTTCACGGCCATTTAGATACTTATTAGCATTTGAAGAAATTATTTGAGAAATATAATAACTTCAGCTTGGAGGCCACTCTACCGATTCAACCTGCAATTGCACGAACACATATGTATACATATATAAAATACTAAATTGAAATGCGGTGCCCAACTTGATTAACTTGTAATTAAGATGACCAAAGTGATTAAAAAGAATTTTAGGTTCGGGCCGTTACAGGTAGCCACCTGAACATTCGTGGCATGGCACCACTTAGGATTAGCCACAGCTTGCTCAAATGTCACAGGGTCTGAAGAGTTGGAAATGGCTGAGCAAAAAACCTTGTGATCACTGGTGATGTGATTATATGATTGACAACTGGAGATAGGATATCAGCATGACTAAGCAGTCTCATGAACAGCTGCATTTGTCACAAAGCCAAGTAACCAATTTGGTGTTCTAACCTATCTAGTGGATTGTCTTCTTAGAGGGTGTACCCCAGTAGGTGGTGTTACTGCATTTTCCACAGAAGATGGGGATACAGTGGTACTGCTAGACTCACTGATAAGCATGCCTGGATCAACTAAATTGGGCATTATAGATGACTGTGGCACAGTATCCTAATCATAGCAAGTCTGGATGTAATATGTGTCCCACACATGGTTGCCTTACACAGGGGAAGGAAGGGGTTTCATGTAGTTTCGATGGCCATCATAATGAAATGGAAATATGTGTTCTAAGAACTTTACATCTCTAGATACAAATACTTGTTTAGTAAACATGTTTGGCAATCTATACCCCTTCTGAGTATCAGAATATCCCAAGAATGCACAAGGCACTCCCTAGGTTTGCATACGTCCGAAGTTCTCTCTGGACTAGAAGCAAATGCAGGGTAGCCAAACACCTTAAGATGTCTGTAATTAGGCACTTTATGAACAAGGCATTCATAAGGTGCTTTGTTGTGGAAAATGGGTGTGGGTAATCTATTTTTAATATGTGTGGCAGTAAGCACACTGTCTCCCCAGTATTCTAAGGGTACTGTAGCTTGAAATTCTCAAGGCTCTAGCCACTTCCAAGATACGTTTGTTTTTTCTTTCAACTGTGTCATTTTATTGTGATCTATCTACATAAGATGTTTGATGCATTATGCCTTTGGATACAAAGTATGGTATACAAGTCTGTGAATGAAATTCCAAGGCATTGTCTAATCGTATCAATTTCATAGGAGCTTGAAATTGAGTTTGAGGATATTATACAAACCTTTGCTAGAGATTGTGACTTGTACTGAAGTAAAAAAGTCCATGTACTTTTGGTATAATCATCAACAATAGTTAAGAAGTATCTAAACTTACCTCTAGTATGAACTCTATATGGTCCCCATATATCCATGTGAATAAGATCAAATGCATTAGCTACAGTATGCTCTCTTAATCCGAAGGGAAGTTTGGTAAATTTTGCAAGAGGACAAGTAAGGCAAACATCATTAGTTTTATTAACTTTATCAGAAATCTGAGCAATATGCTTCAATCTAGACAATGGTTCATGTCTCAACCTATGATGCCAAATTGTGAAAGCATTAGTATCATTTCCAACAGAATAACACAAGTTATTCATGTTAAACTGTGGGTGTGTAATAGAGCCTATACTAGAGTGTAACTCTTCAGAAAGTCTCAAAATCTTGGGATTTAGTGCACTGATTAGCATGTCCAGCATGTAGTATAGTCCTCCCTTTTCTTGACCAATCCCTTTGAGTGTGCTTGTATGTAAGTCATGGATGAGATAGAACTTTTCACAGAAAATTGCTATGCAATTGTTGTCTCTAATCAACTTTAACACTGAAAGTAGATTGAATTTAAACACAGGGACACATAAAACATATTTCAACTGTAATCTTTTCTAAGCAATTATGTGTCTTGTGTGTGTAATATCAGCAAAGTTACCATTAGTTAGCTTAATTTTATGTTGACCCTTAGCAGCTTTAACTTTAGTCAATGACCTGAAGTTTGAGGTCATATAATTTGTAGCCCAGTATCTAAGATCCAATCCCTAGTCTTAGTTTCAGCACATAAATAGAACACATCATCTGTAAAAGAATAGTCCAGTTCATCATCTATATTAAGTTGACTAATTGTTCTGCTCAATTGAGGTAAAAGTTTCAGTAGTTGATCTATTTACTATGCAGTCAACTTCAAAATTGCATCTTTACCTTTGGTTGTTGCTGACACCTAAGCTGCAGTCCTTGATTGCATAATGCGCCCTTTACTTTTCTGAAATCTAGTCCTTTTGGTTGCTCTTTTTTTAGGAAACTTCTTTCCCTTTGCATGCTAGCTAGGATAGCCTATTACTTGCCAACATTTGTACTTTTGATGATCTTTATTTCCACACATTTCACACTTTTCTTCACCACTCCTACTGTATAGTGCATCAGCTGCAACTTGAGCATCCTTAACGTCCTCTAGAGCTTCAAATTTGAAGCTATTCTTGTTGTATCATTGCACAGGCCATCTCAACAGTAGATAGAGGATTCATGATGAGGATCTGACTACTTAGGGCTGTGTATTTGTCGTCCAAACCATTCAAGAACTGGAATAGATTGTGCTTATCCTTTTGCTTTGCTAAAGCAACTAGGAAATTTATCACATCTTTAGTAATTGTGACAACTTGAGGTAGGTCACACATAGCATCAAGTTCTTCCCGCATTCCTCTTAGATTTATGTAGCATTCATTCACTGGACTATTATTTTGCTTCAAGGCTTATATATCCTTGTTAAGCTTGTACTTCCTGGAGCCATTGCTCAATGAAACCTCCTTTTAAGATGTTTCCAAAGATGTTTCCAAATCTCACTTGTAGACTTAACATACAACATTGATTTTTCGGTGGCTTCAGAAACAAAATTCGTAATCCAACAAATGGTCAGATTATTACAAGCTGCCCGTTGTGTTTCTTTGATAGGATCATCTTGTGGTCTAGGAATGTTCCAAGAACAAAGAGAAGCTTGTATTTAGTGGATAGACACAGTTCCATTGCTCTTTTTCACAATCTATAATTCACAGATCCAATGAGTTTCTCCCCAATCTGAAATGAACGTAGACCATCAGATGGATGTATGAACAACAGATTTAGAGGATCAGCATAATTGATTCTCGTTCTATCCACAAACATTGTAATAAGCAAGATCGCAGTCACTCAATCATAGAGTTTGGAATCTGGATCAAGAATATGCATAGCTAGGGCTCGATTAATTGATGATACAAATCGATTAATTGCGAGAAACAAAAACACACATAATGTGATTGACAGATTGATGATCTAGATCAGATGTATGAAGAATTCAATGATTCCTTTGATTCAAGATCACAGTTGTGAAGCTCTGATACCGTGTTAGCTTCATTCAACCATGACTGAGGTTGAAGATGGAGAGAGAAAGGGAAACTAGATGGAGAAAATGATCTTCATTCAGATCATCAAAACTTGTTCAAGTGGTTAAAACAACCTTTATAAATATTGAGGACTCTATTACAATAAGCAGAACATATCTAAGCCAAATATTTCAGTTGTGTAACTAACTTGTGCTCCACCTCAGCATTGGTTCCAGTGCAGCATATTATTTCAGCTTCCTTCAATAGGCTCTTATTATAATTGGATCTTCAGAATCAATAGCTTTGACTATTATATTGTCTTAATCTTCTTTTAGTGTAATTTTTCTTAATTTCACATCAATACGTTCTAAATTTCACATCTGGTTGTCATAAAAACATAATCACTATTCGGCTCTTGTTATATTTTGGTCTTCAAAATCAATTAATCGTCATTTTTATGAAGAAATTAGAGTTTTTCTTAAGTTTTATCACGTGACCTATATTGTTTTGAATTCAACCTTTATTAATTTGTTCACTTTATGGTCAATTGAAAAAATATTGTGTCAAGTATTAATTAATCATCTCTCACCCGAAACAGTAACAATTACCAATGCCAGCATTTCCTTGGTATCATTGCAGGATTTAAATTTATACTTCCTCCTCCTCATAATTTTTGTCCTTTTTTTAATGGAAGTTCCAAAATAAAGTTTCTTTTTATTATTATTAATACTAAAAAAATTTCTCTTTTCTAACAACAATAGACAACAAAATATTAAATAATATTTTTTAAAAAATTTATAATAGCTAGGCATGACAAAATTTATAGGATCAAGAAAGTATTATATTTTTTGGCTAAAAAATTTCTCATAAGAAGTATCAAGGCTTGAATAAATTTATTGTATAAAAAGCAATTACAACGTGGAATTGAAAATTCACGGCAACATCAACCTAGCAATTTGATTCACTTATGTCTGGTACATTCGTTTAAGATAGTAATTCGATTTAATTGAGGAGCAATAATATCTAGCTATCACACTTGGCAGATCTGTTTTTGGGAAAGAAGCATCACTAAGAGCATTCCCAGTCATAGTTTTAATTTTTAGACCTCAAGCTTGCCACATCAGTAAAGATTTTAATTTTTTGGAATTGCATTCCACCACTTCTCCAATCCATGGAACTTCCATGTGAATTATCCAATAAAAATATTTGTCATAGACTCACCATATTTGTCATAGACTCACCGTATAACACACGACCCATTTTTTTAATAACCAAATAATATTTTTAAAAAGAAAAAAGGAAAAAAAAGTCACAAAAGGGCAAACAATTTTGCAACGCGGGGAGGAACGCCAGTGCATTCCTCCACGCAAGGCATTTCTAACAAAAGTAAATGAGTGATAGACACATGGTAAGTGTGGGCCCGCATTTCTCTTTTTTGGCCCCCGCTGTGAATGCTCTAAGGAAAGGGAATCAAAGAAGTAGAAGTGGATAATGTTGAAAAAAATATATTTTTTTTTGGCAAAATCCTCAATGAAATTTTAAAAAGCTACTGCTTATTCAAAGTATGACTCTATTTTTAGACAAGCTCGTAAAAAGGTAATAAAATGGGACCCAAGGGACTAGAAAATTAGTAAGAAGTAATCAAGACAATTATTATAACTTGGGAGCAATAAGAAAAACTGGACATCAATTTACAATCAAGGCCATAGTTACCAGTGCCTAGTTCTCGGAAGCAAGCCAATGTTGCAAGTTGTTAGTAGATTCTAAAGATGGAGAACTAGCTTTTGAAGTGGTCTTTCTTGTTGAATAATTTTCCATGGGCTTTAGTGTCTTTATCTTAGTTGGGTTGTTTGCCTTAATTTTTGGAGTGGTCTTTCAATTCAAGTGCGGTCATTTTAGATGCAAAAGGGTGGCTTTGGTTTCATTTGTATGTGAATTATTTTCTCTAAAGGTGGTTCCAAGATGCATACATAGTAATTATAAGTACCCACTTTACTACTGTATATTGTTTTCTATGAACTTTTTAAACTAACTAACGATAAAAAATGATAATTTTATTTAAAATTCACTTAATCTCACAATTAATTGGAAATCATACTCCATCTCTTCATCTCTCCTACCATTTGATACGAATACAATGCAACGTCATAACTCCCACATAATAGGCATAGTTACACATTTAGCGGATCCAAAAATCCTAAAATGTGGGTCTTGCGTTTTGATTTTCACTAAATTTGTTAGTGCAGTTAATTCTTATGTATGTCTCCTAATAGAATTTTAAAAAGTTTTACACAATTTTTTAAAAAAATCTGGTCATTGGGTACCATGGACATCTATAACAGTAATGTTTCTACCACTAGTTACACTTATACAAATGAAAATATCTTTAGAAAATTCATGAACACTCTATCTATAATATCAAACATGGTTATGTAGGTTCCACAAACACATGAAAATATTTTTAAAAAAAATCCATGATACTCCATCTATAATGAGTCATTACTAAAGAACAGCGCCATTTCGATGGAAAAAGTAATTATTTCTATCGGAAAAAGAATTTTCCAACGGATATTCTGACATAAAGTGTCTATCGGAATAGAGCCAGTTGAAAAGGTGTTCTGATTAACTGACACATTCTGTCGAACACGTTCCAACAGCTTCCTGCAAGTCGTTGACCCCTGTTCTGACGGAACACAGATGGAACAAACCCCTAAAAAAAATTCTATTAGATAGAGAAAATTTTCAAAATATTTAGAAAGTGCGAAATCTGTCAGAGTCTTCGTCAGATTCTGTAAGATTTCTAACAGAATCCATCGAATTCTGTAGGGAATTCCTTTGAAAACCGATGACCTTTCATCGGTAATTTTTTGCTGAAGATAAATTTTCTAAACCAAATTAATGAATCATACAATCATTTTGCAATGTACCTACATCAAAAAAACCTGAAACTATTGCATTTACAACAACCACCACACGTCTCAAATTTAATACAACCACCACAACTATACAAGTTTAACACAATCACCCCAAACTTCAAGTTCAAATTCACAAGAAAATAACAACCACAAAGTTTAAAAAAACATAACAATCCAACAACATAACAAGCTAATCAACTCTCATGTACAAGATAACCAAATCTCATAGCATCTAGTAGTTGAAATAATTATAGTTAAGGTTCTGATCATACTGAAAATTCTCATTACCTAAATCAGGCCCATCATCATCATCACCATGGCATTCGGGTTGAGAAGGAGGAGGAAGAAGGCCATAATGAGCATAGCGACGGTGATGTTGAGGGCGCGAAGAAGGAAGCAGGCAAGATCTAGAGGCAGATGCTTGTTGAGATCTGATGAACTCATTTAATAAGTTTTGCACTCCACCAAGTTGTTTACTCAATGTCATGACTTTGTTGCCAAATGACGGTTTCTCTATTCCATTATGTGGTTTTTCTCTGCCATTAAAGTCAGTTTATTGTTTAATAGAGTGACCGTCTCTCACACATCAGACTCTTAATTTTGACAACTCTTGGAGGTTGCTGTGGACTCGAACCATGCCTCAGTGTTACCCCTTCTGAACCTAGCCCATAAACATGACCCTTTTTGTTTAAATTTCCTTAAACCCAAAGGTTTATATAAGATGGAATCTCATGTAGATCTGAGCTCGGATCTGTTGAAGATTGGGAGTTTCTGATTTGTTCTCATTTCCATAGATGCTCCGTCTATTAACTAAGATTCAAAATATTAAACATTAAAATTATAGCATGAAAATCGCAAAAATAAAATGATTTGTAAACACTAAAAAATTAAATGAAACTTGCATATGTTTTTCAGATTTTTTATCAACCCACGTGTTGTCCTTCTCATGTTGCTGGGTGTCTTTGAATAGTTCTATCGCAGATGGCTCCCTATTAAGTTTCATGGCCTATACGTTATGTAAATACGTTGGGATAAGAGTTTTCAATATTTTTAAACACTATTGAAATAACTTAACGCAAAATTAATTAACCACATATCAAATGTCTCTTTCCCTCACTCAATTGGATCGAACCACAAGTATATAAAGAAGGACCTAAGCCATCCTGGTTAGGAATGACGACAGGGCGGGTTGGGGACGGGAAGTGTATCCCCCATCCCCTTCCCGGCTAGAGCCTCCGCTTCTCGCCCCCCACCTCTTTCCCCGCTGCAGGGAAAAATTCTCTCTCCATTCTCGTCCCCGACGAGGCACCAACTGGGAGTATTACTAATTCTCTTTGAAATCTATTGTATTTCTCATTAAATAAAATCCCAACAGCCCAGTCCAATTAAAATACAAACATTACACTCAAAAATCTATTAAAAAATCCAAGATCCAAATCACAACATCAAGATTCCAACACAAACACAAGTTTGCAACCACCAAATGTAAAAGTTCAATACAACTTGATCAAATCCAAATTGAATTACAAAATCAAAGCAAAATAATATCTTTGGCATGGAAGATAGTAACATTCCAGCACGCAGCAACATTCCGACCTTGAAGCAAACATCCTGCCATAGTAAGGAAAACCATTATAATAGATTTTCCAAAGATCAAATGCCACATACCTTCAATTTTTTTCTTTTGAAAGAAGGAGTCACAATGTAAATAATTCTAGTATCGAATGTATATAGGGAAAAGTGATTTGAACCTTGATAATTTACTTGAGGTTTCTAAGCGATAGGATCATCATCATTCTTGACAACAGCATCATCATTGAAAGAAGCACAATGATAAGATGCAACATCATCACCATCTAACCAAAAATATAAACAATAAACAAATTATCATAAATAATGAAAAATGATAATTCAATATATGAATAAAATATAGAAAAGAAGAAATTTATACCTTCCGACTCCAATGAGGACCAAAGTCAATCTCTAGTACACATCAAAACTTCTGATATCTTTAGATGTAGGCGATTACAATGCGAACTTACAAGCCTCCCTCCTGTACTAAATGCGGACTCTGATGCAACTATGGAAACAGGTATGCCATAAATATCTCTAACAATCCTAGATAATTAGGACACCTCGATTCACATCCCTTCAAATAAGCCAATACATTAAAGGTGTCCGAAGGTGGGACCACTTTCTCTGCTAAATATAAATCTAACTCAGATTTTTGTGCGGTAAAGGGATCCTCTTGATCTTCTTTTGCTACATATCTTCCATGGTCCTCTTTTTACTACATCCATTACCTTCAGAAGTGAGAGTAGATGCATGCGTGGAATCACTAGAAACACTAGGAATAGAATCATGAGCTTCACTTGCTTGCTTAAACTTTTGCTTGTATTCATGAAACAAAGCATAACAAGTATCCTTAACCAAATCCACCTTGTCAGACACATCAAATTCATAAATTGTGGTATCACAACTCTTCGACATATTCAACTTATATCTAGGATCCAAAACACATGCAATTCCCATCATGTCATAAATTATATCATAATATTTCTCCCATTGTCAAACATCTTTCTTGCTATGGTTTCGACCATCAAATTCGAATCATAAAGCCAATCATCCGAAGCAAGCCTAATATCAAACACTTTAGAAAATAAACATTTGAAATGGGGTACTTGGAGCTTGAAAACAATTGAGTCACATAATAGAAAGTCTCCAACTTCTCACAAATATCTCTAGCTTTATCCCACTCTTCATCATTAGGCAAGAATTTGTTGTTACTTTCACTCTTTGCCAACTTTGAAAAAACTTCTCTATATAATAGATTCATTTGAAGCATCAACTAAGTCGAACTCCATCTTGTTTTACAATCAAGTTTCAACCTCTTGCAATAAACCATACTTAAGCTATCACAAGATTGTTTAAAAGTTTCCTGTCTTTCAGGCACTGCACTATCATGAATCTTGTCAATTGAGCGCCCCATGATTTCCAATCCATCCTTAACAATCAAATTAAGTATATGTGTACAACAATGCATGTGGAAGAACTCAACCTTCAAAGGAAGTGCCCTTATGTCCAATCTAGCTTTAAGTATCCCAATTAAAGCATCATTGGAAGAAAAATTATCAACCGTGAGAGAAGATAACCTCCTATTAAGGTTTCATTCTGAAAAACACTTCAACAACTTTTCAACAATAGTCTCTGTAGTATGAAAACAGGAAACATATGCAAACCTAGTAAGGGAAAAAAAGAAAATAAAATGAGTTTATTTACCAAAAAAATAAAGCATAATTAATATATATAACAACAATTAAAGAAAGATGCAATACCTCAAAAAAATCCGACTTTACAAGATCCAGGAACCATCAATCCAATGAGTAGTAATGGCTATGAAACCACACTTTTGATTTTCAGAAGTCCACATATCAGTAGTGATAGCCACCATGCTTCTAGCTCATGCCAACAACCTCATTGTTTTGAATTTTTCATATTCAAACACTTTAAAAATATCACTCTTGAGAGTGTTCCTTGATATCATCTTAAAAGAAGCTAGAGTTAAGAGCCTTTGAATACCTCCTAAACGCAACATGTTCTACCATACTTGGAGGCTATTCATACATTATGACCATACTAAAGTGGTCATTCCTCACCTTTTCTTCATCCTAAACATTATTCACAAGAAGAATCTTCTCTTTTTATCCTCCAGAAATCTCTACCTTTAATTTGTTTTGGGAAAAATCTTGAACAATATCCCTATGTTGTCTCATAGGGCAATTATCTTAATGGTCTCTCAAATGTGTAGTTCCATTTCCAGATTCACTTCCAAGTGCTTTCTTGCAATATTTACAAACAGCTTTCTTTTTACCATTTCTAACCTCAAGACTATAATGTGCTCAAAGTTCTGAGATAAATTCCCTTTTTTTCCTTAGTTGTGACGTTGTTCCATCATCCTCCATTGCATTTGGAGTCCGTATGAATCAACATTTTTACCCGTGTTGGTAGTGGTGTTGACATTTGGAGTTGGATTTTCATTTTCTATGTCTTTCTTTGTAGAACAAGGAGATGGGCTGGAGTGGCCAGAGAAACTACTAGCCATTAGTCTGAAAGTAATGTAATTTTAACACAAACAGACAATACCAAAATCAACCAGTATTTGGGCAAAATAAATGAATAATCGTTTACCAATACTAAAACAAACAGTAGCTACAAACAAAATCAATATATAGTAAATGAACCATGAATCTAGAAACCAAATCAACAAGAACCATCTAAAACACAGATCAAGCTACAAACAAAATAAATATTCAGCATACAAATGAACAGGTTGCTTGCATAGTAATAGATAACGGTGGGATTATATGTCTTTTAAGCATCTTCAATTCTAATGCTAATTTTCTTCTAATCTTCAATAATATTCAACATTTTTCAAACACACATTCCATGGCCTACAATTAACAAAGAACGAATGTAACAACATCCAAGTAATCTAACAATTAGATCCAAGTAGACATTCACAACAAATCTGAAAAAGTAGAGAAAGGGAATTAGTGAAAGCAAATAAAACTAAAGAAAAAAATTACTAAGCTTGAGAAAACAAGGCCCAAAAAGGGGGGAGGCATCGACGACAGCAACCACCGGCAATGGCAACCAACCATGACGAAGGCAATGATAATCCTTAGAAAACAAAATAAAACATGGCGGTCAGGGTTGAGTGGTTGAGGGCAGAACTTGGAAAACAAAAAAAGAATAAGTGAGGAGCATTACTAGCGGCAGTAAGGACGACAAATGGCTCCGGCTAACGGCGGTAGACCGCGATGGCAGACACGGACTGCTATTTGGCGGTGAGGATGAAGGAGAGAGCATTGGTTATCGAGTATGAGGATAAAGGAGCG
>NCQV01099542.1:17171-28217 GCA_002740545.1 Lophocereus schottii
CTCGATTTCTCTCGCCAAAATTTGGCTTCTGGGTCCTTGAATTATTTGCTCATTCGGGTTTCAATTGAACTGTGCATTTGATTTCATTTCGGTTATCAATTGCCTCATTTTTGGCTTATTGTATTATTTGTTGCTCAAAAGTTTCTACCTTTGATTGTTTTGTGGAGTAATGTGGGTGGATTTCAAGATTTTTGATATTGGGTCGGAATCAGATCAGTTGGTATTGTTGTTACTCTGAGCCTATGATGCCGCCCAGTTTGTTTGAGGGGAGAAAATTGTGAGAAACTTTTTCTGATTCTTGTTGGGTTTGGGTAGATTTAATTGATTTGCCAAAAGGGGTCAGAATGAGAAAGTGAAGGAACCCACCCTTTGGGATTCCTTTGAGAGGTTGAAATAGTTGCTTTTAATTGGGTTATATGCTGGTGGTATGATGGATCTCGTTGTTGGTGGAAAGTATAAGCTGGGTCGTAAGATTGGGAGTGGTTCTTTTGGGGAGCNNNNTCTGGGTATGTTGTTGCAAACCCTTTTTCTCATTTCTGACCATCTTCTTCTTCTTGTTCTTTCTATATGTCCAGGCAATGTTTTATTTATTTATTTTTTGGTATTAATCTTATTGATTGGATTAGGTGTCAACATACAAAATGGAGAGGAAGTTGCTGTCAAATTGGTATGTCTGCTTTTTGTTGACTGATTCTTCTTTCTGGCTATTGAGAATGACAAAAAGCTATTCATTTGGGAATGTTCCTATTTACTTTGGAATATTTTTGCATCATCTTTGAATATCTGTAGGTAGGTCCCTGGTTTGTAATTTGACTAAGCAATAATAATGAGGAACCTGATACACCGAGGGCTGATTAGTAGCTAAACAAAGGGTAGGTGTTGGCCGGTTGGGCCTATCACCTTGCATTTAGGCTCATTCATTTAACATGGGAAGGAAGATCAGGGGTTAAATTTATTTCCATAGAACTGCTTCCTCGGCTGACATCTCCAAAGTATATTAAATATTTGGTTTTTCATGAAAGAAATAAAATTTCTTCGTGCATTCTCTTTTCTAGCTCTGTTGGAGAATTTAAGTCATTCATGTTCTAGGCAGTGGTGCTTCTTAGTGACTACTTACTCTCTGCAATCATATGAGATGCTAAAATCCTTGTTGTGTGAAATTCAATGGCTGTCCACTAGCAACTGCGTAAATAAACTACAGGGTTGTGCCTTTTGTTTGATTGCTCTTAGGTGTATGAGGTGAATTTCTGCCATTTCAGAAGGTATTGAGAGAAGAAGTAGCATGTATAATAATGTTAGATGCATTATTCTTTATCACACTCAGCTTTATGCCTATCTATAATGAAATCACAAGAGTTTGAAAGAGATATGAATAAAACATTATCCTTTTGAATATGCTGTGTCTTCTAGATTCCAGTTTGAACTTGGTCTTTCAACTAGAGGACTGCAAAAGGCAATGTGTCAGAGTCACTGCTGCCATGTGTTTGATGGGAGTCACTTGCTAAGTGTAAGAAGGTAAAGGACTGATGATGTAGGAATCGCTCTTAGGACTAATGATGTAGCACACTCTAAGAGTGATTCTTACATCAGGGAAATTCACACTCAACCAAGGGAACACTCCCAAATAATTCTCAATTCAATTTAATTCATTCAAGTTTGACTCCCTAACGCATAATAGGGAGTTTAAATAGAGAAGCGACCAAAAACAATAAGGAAACTAAAAGATAAATAAGATCACAAAGATATTATTTTCTATCTAAGATGATAACTAAAAGATAAGCTATTCCTAAAAGATAAACTACCAAGATAATAAAATATCAAATACTTAACATATGGACATACTAAAATATACCCATATCTCCTTATTCCTCTATTTTTATCTTGCATCATTCTCCCCCCGTTGGGAAAAACTCGTCCTAGAATTTTGAAATGACAAGGGCCAGAGAAGAATATGAAAAAAATGATTTAAAGTCGTTGCACTTTTGCTGAAACTCTAGCCTTGGAATCTTCTACATCATTAAGCAGCATGCCAAAAATGGATGTAGAGTGTTTTTCTCGAAAAAGTAATGAGGGGAATTCAGCATATTCAGCATGTATGCTAACTGCTTGTTCCATATTGGATTCTCTTTGCTTGTGATCTGATTCTTGAACGTCCAGTGAAAATTCATGAGGGATGTTGAAAAAGTTGTTTTCTAATGTCTTTGACTCTTCTGTCACTTGTACCAATGCTCGGATGTCCTCTTTATCGGTTTCTCTAGTAAAAGTTTGGACATTGCTATCTCCAATGAATATTCTCTCATGGTGCACTTCATTTCCATCCAACAAAGTTGTTAAAATCATTTCACCTGGTGATATATGAAAGCTGAGGATGCTCTTGTACTTGGACATCTCCTTTCATATACTCATCTTCAAGAGTCTCCTCTTTCTTATCCTCAATGATAAATAAATCTGCTATCATGCACACCATAATAGATCCGATTTGTTTCATTCAAATAAAAAGGTGGTTGCTTCCCAGAAGACATTGGAGTGGGAAGTTGCCATGGTATTAAAGGAGTTCGAGGGGGCTTATAATCTAGGTTATACTAAGGAATGTAAGGTTTACACCCACAAGTGAACTCACTAGCAAAGTAAGATCTAACTCGCAACATCCTTCATAAATCTAACAACCTTAAAGCAAGCAGTACTCATATGTAGCATCTTCAGGTGAATAAAAATTTACCCAAGTATGAACATCACCCATAGTTCGAAATCTAGCGGTGTTTTCCACATCCCTACAAGAAGAGAAAACTCAGGATAGAACATTAGCTGTAATAGGGAGTTCTTTATCGTGAATAATCACAAATGGTGCTCGATGATGTTTTTCACACCAAGCCATGGTTGCAGCAGTGACACAACAAGGACAGCAAACAGAAACAGGTGAACAAAAACAGCATTAATCGAAAAGAATTTTGGCGAACAGCATGCCTTGTGGCAAAGCCAGTGTTATGGTTGCCGCTGGGCAGAAGGCAGTCAGTGTGTGGTGATCGGATGATAGTGGGTGATGATTCGAAGGCGCTGGCACAGACTGGTTTTGTGTTAGGTCTCTCTCTCTCTCTCTCTCTCTCTCTCTCTCTCTCTCTCTCTCTCTATTTTTTTTTTGGCTGATTTGAGGGAAAAAAGGACAGAAAGCAAAGAGAAAATTAGCAGTGGCCGGGATCAAGTAGAGTAGCTTTGATACCAAATTTGATGTAAGTCGCTCTAGGAGCAATTCCTACACCGAGGGAATTCACACCAAAACAAGTGAACACTCACAAATAATTCTCAATTGAATTTAATTCATTCAAATCTAACTCCCTAATGCATAATGGGGAGTTGAAATGTAGACAATAAAGGAAACAAAAAAATAAACAACATGACAAAGATATAATTCTCTACGTAAGATGATAACTAAAAGATAAGCTATTCCTAAAAGATAAACCACCAAGATAATAAAATATCAAATACTTCACATATGGAAATATTAAGATATACTCGTATCTCCTTAATCCTGGATCCTTGTCTTGCACCATGACTGATTTGTTTGAGGAATCCGATTTCTGATTTGGGACCTTTTTTGACCTTATAAGCATGCTGCCCTTCGGGGACAGGAGATAATTTGCAGTCAAGAATGATGTTGTTTAGGATTTCAGACATTTGATCATGGAACAAGAGACCCACATTGAGTGAGAGACCGGCATGAACCTTTATACAGCCTTCAGATTTGAGTAGGGACAAAGGGCCCAAATTGAATTTCTTCTTGAGCTGGGTACCAATTCCTCAATTGTATATGCTGTGCTTGGAAAGCTTAGAATCTGTTTTAAAACTCCAAGTGTTCTTTAAAGTTATTTTGTTGGTTTCTTGGATTGCTCCTGTCCATCATCTATCCTTGTTGAGGGAGCTGAGAAGCTCAGTATAAGATTTAACAGGCACCCTGGATGTTTTGATGGGACAATATTTTTGACAAATTATCAGTATATGTATCTCAGGACCTTTCTCTTGTTGATTCAGTAATCCCAACACTGGAGGGGGCGGCGATGATCGAGATATGAATGGAGAGCCCACGTTTGTCTATTTCAATTTCTTGTGTAGTTTGTGTACATATCAAAGGATCGTCTGCATTAGCAAATTCTGCAGAAACAATAGGGATTTCGGACCTCACTGTTTTCCCCAGTTTTAACCGGACTCAACTGACTTGGTGTCTAGTTCACTGTCAAAACTCATTTGCCCAGCTAAATCGGTCCTTAATGTTGATAATTATTGTGATGAGGCTTTGCTTCTGAGCAAAGTTGCAGATGATGTACACAGTGATGCTTAAAACCCTCATTTAGGAGTTCACTCCGTTGAAGTCAAAGAAGTTTGTTGATGCAGGTGTAGAGGTTTCAGGAAGGAAGCAAATTATAGCTTAACAGGTAGTAATGAGCCAGTGGCTCACTTAATATCATAAAGTGCACTTTAGGGGTAACTTTTATTTGCTTATTAGGGACAATAATATACATCAAGCATGGAAGCAGACTAGTGTCGGAACATGTTGTAGCAATTCTAAGTTCTGTCAAGTGCATGAGATAATTTATTGTAGACATACTTGAAGTTCAAGGATCGTCCGATAAATCTGGATAGATGATCATAACTGTTGGCCTAATCAGGTTCTTATCTTCTTCATTTTGGTCCATCTCATTTCCTATGGGGGAGCATTTGATTTTTTTTTTTTTTTTCTTTGTACAATAACAGCAGAAAGCAGCCACAACATCATCACATCTCTGATTCACAGTTCAGCATCATCATTGATATCCAATGTTGATCTTGCTGCTAGCAGTCCTTTATAGATATTTATATTTTTGGATTGGTGAAATATCTTTTCCGATATTCGCTTTGAATTGTCAAGTGATCTTACTATGTTTGGCATCCTCAGGAGTCTGTTAAAACAAGACATCCACAACTTCACTATGAGTCCAAATTATACATGCTTCTTCAAGGAGGAAGTAAGCTGTTCAATTTCTTGTGACTTTGAACTCTTTGATCCAGAAAAGTTCTGCTCCTCAAACAATATCTGCGTATCTGGCAATGCTTAATGTCTTATGCTTTGTTCTGTTTATTAATAGCGGGGATACCACATTTAAAGTGGTTTGGAGTTGAGGGTGACTACAATGTCATGGTTATTGACCTTCTTGGACCTAGCTTGGAAGACCTCTTCAATTACTGCAACCGCAAGTTGTCTTTGAAGACTGTGTTGATGCTTGCTGATCAGTTGGTATGTATATTTGTCTTGTCTTTCTAACATTTGATTAATTGAACTTTGGACTTTCTAGTATCCCAAATTGCAGTGAATTTATTTGAAACTCTGGATTTTAGTATTAACATTTTTGTCCCCTTCTGTATAACTTATTAATAGTTACCTACCAACTCTAGCGAAACATGTGACTGGAGTCTTTATCCCAAAAAAAAAAAAAAAAAGCATGTGACTGGAGTAATAAAGTTCCATTATGGCTTCATTTATTTCGTAGTTTGCTCAGTTACCTTTTCAGTTTATTTATTTGCCTTTTGAAGAAAGAATACAGTCCTAACCCTGCTGTTAAATCTATACAAGGGTTTAGATCAGTCGACACCTCTCAACTGCTCCATCCTTAGAACTCCATCTCTAACCACTATGCTAGAGTAGTTGCTGATGGTCCTGCATTAAGTTGACTGGCTTGTTTATGGATGATAGAAGTTGATTTGAGGCCGTCAACCCCCTGACCTGGGGTCACTAGCTATCAGCAGGCTAGCAGGTTGCTTATAGGTGTTGGAGTGGGGTTGGGGTGGGTTTGAGGAGAGGCCAAGAATGATGAGGGTCAATCTTCAGGTTTCCTGAAAAACTTGGTTGCCACATTAGCATGCTTATCTGATTCCAGGCAAAATGAGGACTACGCTGTAGATACAGACACAAGCAAGGGTACAAGTTAAAGCAAAAAAGTTTGGTTGCTAAAAAGTTAATAGTTCTAAAGTAACTTTTATGCTCCCTTTTCCCATGTAATGATTGATATCTTTCATTTTATTGTAGATCAGCAGAGTTGAGTACATGCATTCAAGGGGTTTTCTTCATCGCGATATAAAACCTGACAATTTTTTGATGGGTCTAGGACGCAAAGCAAACCAGGTGCCTATTATACTTCCCTGTACTGTATATCGAATTTTAAGGATTGGCACTCATAAATGGTGAATTTCTGCTATTATGCTTTCCTAATCTTTCTCCTAAAGAATTAACTCCTAGAAGTTTTGACTTGCCGATGATAATTCGTACATATGCTGCTCACTTTCAAATTTTCCGTTTTATTTACACAAACATAGTTGGTACTCTGACCATTTGAAGTGATGCTCTTATCCGTTTAATTGATTTAGTGCAGTTGTGTTTTTTTTCACGAAACTCCTTGTGCCAGACGGAGTTTCAGACCTATGGTTGTCATACATGTTTATGGAGGATGTAGGATTTGGAGGTTTAGGTTGTTAGTGATATTAACCAGCACTAGGAATTAGTTGCAGAAAATTCTGCTGTTTGCCGTCTCCCTTAGTTACGGGATTAGAAGGTTGCAACATAAATTGTTGATAGTGGATCCTTCATGAAGTATTATGCAAGTAGGGAGTATAATGATTGAAGAGAACTGTTTTCATTGGCGTCCGTTAAGTAGCTGAATCTAGTTGATCAGGACTTCCAATATGTGATGATGATTCCATCTTCTGATGAATGACTATTTTCACGCTATACGCAGGTACAAGTGTCCAATTACACCTATGTGTCCTAGTGTTAAACTCAGCTATTTGTCTGAAAGCTTTGGGTTCTACTAGTCTAAGTGAAGTGTCCAAGTGTTGTACCCATGTGCAAGCACCGAGTGTTCACCATAGGTATGGTTAATGTACAATGCAGAGTGCTTATAACATAGGTTTCAAGTAGGTGTTCAACATTTGCCCCAAAATGATCCTTTGTTTTGAGGAGTTCTCAAATGAAGCTATTTTCAAATGGATCATGTTTGGAACAGAGTGTCTCTAACTACCAAGATTAAGAGTTATGACTGGGCTTACATGTTGCGGCCTCAGCGATCTAATTTGTGGTTTGTTGTAAATCTGAAGGAATGCGTTTGAGGAGATAGAAGGGTTTGAATGATATGCCCTTCTCTCAATTCTGCAATTCTCTTACTTTGTCTTTTGAACTTAGTTGAGCAAGTATTGTCTGAATCACCATTATTCTGCGGAGGGAAGTTGCAGAGGAGAAAAAAAAAAAAGAAAACAAAATGACGAATTGGGATCCCAAATAATGCTGTAGTATTTAGGCTGATTCACTCTTTGCATTTACTTATTATTAACGAAGACCACTATACTTCTTAAGCTTGGATATCTTATAAAGGAATAGGACATCTTGGGTAAGGACTCACAGTTTATGCTTTGGGTATAAGAGCATTGCTGATGCTTGGTCTTGCTGACTCTCAGCAGTGTAATTAATTCATAATTTGAGAGAATTAAATCAATATGCGAAAATACTAGTGCATATGGGATTGAGTTAGCATTTGCTCCATTGTATTCTGACCTGTTCTCCTTCTATGCTATGCGATCTTCTTCATTTACCAATTTCTATGTGGACTTTCCAAAACCTCAAAACAGAGGAGAAAAAAAAAAATAGAGAGAAAAATACTGTGAGCCACGTTGGTTACAAAGAGTATCTGCCCCCCCCCCCGGGCAGCAACTCCAATTTCTCTTATGCTAACCAGTAATTAAATATATTTGTCAAGAATGATGTGCCTTTTCATTCTTGAAGATATTCAGTCTGATTTGTTACCAGCAAATACCAAATCAAAGGAAACAAATTACCAATTGAGTTTAGCTGTCGTCAAATTGTTGGAGAATTTCATTCTTAACATATTCTGGATTTTAGGGAATATTCAAGTTCCTGCTAGAAAACCATTTGTTTCCTTGCTTCTTTAGATAAGATTCTATCTAGAGGACTTTCATGCACATGTTGCTTTTAGATGGAAGAATGGAATGTCGACAATAACTGTTGTAATCTGATATAATTTCAAGGATTTTGTAGATTCAGCATACAGAAATAAAGTGAGGTCTTTACTGTTTCCAAAAAAATTGAAGATACATGTTGACAAGTTAAATTCCATTTATCCATGAAAAAATGTAATTGGCCACTGCATGGATTCAAATGAGCAATTTCACTACCCACATTAAAATTGTTTGTCTTAGTAATTTACTCGTTTCTTACTTCACCTTGAAGAATCGAATTTCTCTTGGCAATGCTTGATTCACATTCTTTGGTCACTCAAGCTAAATGCGAAGCATCTATTCCATAATTTATGTGAACTACTATTGGTGTATTGCAGGTTTACATAATTGATTATGGTCTAGCAAAGAAGTACAGAGATCTTCAGACTCACAAGCACATACCGTATCGGTATGACATGCTTCTCGTTATGTGTTAACGAAACAATCCATATATTGTTATATTTAAATGAGTTCTTAAATATCTATAGGGAGGAAGATCGTTGTCAGGCAAATCTTTTCCCTTGGGAATTTGACTAGGATTTGGAAATGAAATAGAATCTCCTTCTGTTTCATTGAAATATTTGCAGTATTTTTGCCTTACTTATTACGCTTCTTTGTTGTAGTTAATATTTTGATGTCGGTGAACATCCTAAAGTATGCATTTGCATGCATGTCTTCCAAAAAAAGGTCCTCCCCGCGTACCTCTCCTCTTAACTATGTGTGCATGTGTATGTGTGTTTTTAAATAGGTTCTTCAGGGACTGCAAGTGCTAGTTGAACATACTTGCACTTGCAGTGCCTTGTTTGCTTGTGACTTTCCCTATGCACTGTGCAAATTCTCCATGTCGTCTTCAAGAAGGATCTCTTTTATCATTTCATGCAAGTTGTGATAAGCCCTGTTATAGTCCATTTGTTTTCTCATAAATAATAAAGTTGTTCTTTTTTAAGAAAATTTCTGATTTCATTGTGGGCCCACCCCATTTCTTTTTTCTGAGAAAGAGTTGTTTCTCTTAGTCTCACAAGATTGAACTTGACTATATTTTTTCATTCATGTTGAACTCTACTCAGGGAAAACAAGAATCTTACAGGCACTGCTCGCTATGCTAGCGTTAACACTCATCTTGGTGTAGGTGGGAACTGCAATTTGTTTCTCTTCTGCTCCTTTTTTTCTGTGATTGAAATATTTGTTGCTATGGGCAATCTGGTTATCTTATTTGTGCACAGAGCAAAGCCGACGGGATGATCTGGAGTCTCTTGGTTACGTGCTTATGTATTTACTGAGAGGAAGGTCGTGCCAAGATTTGATCCTGCATTGTTCATTTCTTCCCTTTTTTTGGATTTTTTTTTTTTTTTTTTACTTCTTTAGTGGGCATGTCATCCTTATGTTATTTCTTTTGGATTCCTGTCTGTTTTCCAATTGCTGGGATCAGCCTTCCATGGCAGGGATTAAAAGCAGGGACCAAGAAGCAGAAATATGACAAAATTAGCGAGAAGAAGATGCTCACACCTATAGAGGTCTCAATATTTATACTTCTAGACCTTTTGAATATTCATACCAGCTTATGTGTGTGGTGTTTTAATGCCTTTTTCCTTCATAACATGAATTTTGATTCATGCCACTCTCAACTTCGTGTTTGGTTCCGTTCACCCAGTTACTATCGTCTTTCATTTGAACAGCCATTGTGTCATTATGCTTGATTGTGGTATCGCCTGATATTTCCTCCCACTTAATAAATAATTCACCATGGAATTCAATGTTATGACATATCAGAACAGCATATTGTTCATGTTTGAAGGCATTGCTTGTTTGGGAGAAAATATATAAAAATAGGTGCACAATCTAGACAATGTGTGCTAATTGCCAGGTTTGTACCATCTGAACCTGTCCAAAAGGCCTGTAGCTGATACTTGATACTGCATGAATGACCTGATATCGTACCCAAACCTTACGTGAAAACAGGCGAACTTAATCCAAACTAATTACAAAATGACATGAGCTAAGACAAATATTCAATGACCCTGTTCTGATCCAATCTGAAGTCGATCTAACTAGAATGACCCAGTTTTCAACCTGTTGCCATCAATTTGGAAGTAACGAATGCCTAATAGAACCAATATTTGGAATCTAAGGAGTGATCGATAGTCGTTATGATAAGTGCAATTGTGCTTAGAAGCTCTATTGACCTTGGAGGTAAGGTGGGACAAACCTGTGGCACAAATTGAGTTTTAGTAGGAATAAAGCTCATGCAACCGTGCTTAGTAGCATGGTTTCTTAGTTAATTCGCTGGACATGTGGAGATCATTCGATAATCTGGTGACAAGATATATATCCAGAGGCTTGTAATTCCATAAATAAGCACATTATATGGGAGCAGATGAACCACTATTAGCCTGTTATAGTATAACAGTTACGTATACTCTGAAACTTGTGGTCTAAAATGTGAATCCTACCTTGGGAAATCTTTCTGTGAATTATTAATTGTCGGCCGAAGGAAAACCTGGGACAATGGAAACAAGGCGTTAGAGCGCTCTTCAATATTTGGTTTCAATTAGGACAGTTTGAACTGATTTTTCATTCTTAGAGTCAACTGAATTTTTAGATATACAGTCCCAAGATTTTTAAAATTCCCTTTGTTTCCATTTCAGAATGCCGGTGAACTGATGAATTATGCAACATTTTCTCTTTTGTTAACCTTTGAGGATGAGCGACCTTGTACTTAATTGTTTTCAAGTCATGATGGTATTACAGATTTTTTTTAGATGGGTAAGAAAGATATTTTAGATGCTGATTTGGCTTTTCCCCACATTTCTTCGAATTTGAATTTGAAGGCTAAATTAGATATATGAGGATGATTAATATGCCAAGGTTTGTTAGTAAACGATGTTAATATATTAAATTAGATATATACCAATATAATTTTTATTTGCTTCCAGAAATGTGCACTGATATGGAATCGGCCAATTACTAGTAAAAAATAATGACTTTTCTCCACCAATGAGTATGATGTGTCGA
>NCQV01099545.1:0-10027 GCA_002740545.1 Lophocereus schottii
GGCACACTGAATAGGGCCTTCTGTTGATGCTCCCACATCCTTGATTTTATCAGCCTAAAGTTCTGGGTGTTGTACGGCAGCAACAACATGTTGGCACATCTCGTCAGGTAAACAAAAGATTTGCCCCCAGCCCATGCGAGCTGGCAAAGCCTCCAAGATAGTTAAAGTCTTATCAGCTACTCTAGGAGACCCCTCTTGTTCGTCACCTCCTTCGTCTTCCTCTTCTTCAAGCTCAGAACATGAAGTCATGTTGACTGTAACTTTCTCAAAGAAGCCTGTTGGGAAAAACTCTTCGAGTGTGACAGGGATAAGCGGCTCCTACTCAAGGAGGTCAATAGGCAAAATTTCGTACCTTTTGACGTTCTTGGACTTCTTCTTTTCTTTTGAATGACGAGGGCTTTTCTTTCTTCCTTGTCTCTTCCTGCGGCGGAGAGGTGGCGATTGTGCTAGGCATTACTTTCTTGACCTCCGACGGGTGACAAGAGTCCATCCCTCTTCATCAACATCAACTTTATTAGAGACATCCATAAAACAATCAGTCTCTGTCACGGGCCCTTTGGAGCCAATTGGAATCACCATGGGCTCCAAACTTCCAAATTGAATTGTAATTAATTTCTCTCCAAAGGAGCAAATCAATTCGGTATTTGCTCTAGGGGAAGTATGGTTTGGCCTCCAGGGCGATGAGAAACACTCCAGCTGGGTGGAGATATGATTTGTCTCAACAGTATCGTCCAAATCCAATATTATCGTCCCACCCCTGGCACGTTGCATAATACGCTCCTTGAGCGTAAGGCATCTCTCTAGAGGGTGACTAACCACCCTGTGATACCAAGAATATTTTGGATCGGTAACCCTTCCGGTTTCTTCGGGCTGTTTTGGTTCTGAAAGTTGGATAACTCCATTTTTAAGGAGATCATCAAGCATTCCTGACAAGTCTAAGTCAGGGAATGGGTATTTCTTCTCCTGCAGTTCCTTTAATGTAGGACGCTTCTTTCTAGAATCCTTGGAGAATCCACCCTTCTTATTTTCATACTTGGACTTTCCCCAGTTGAAACAGTCATGGCTTCTTTGTTTCAGGACTTAGTGGACTTGGGATTTTTCTTGAATTCACCCTTGTCTTTTCTAGCATTAGACGAGGAGGAAGACTTCCCACAGTGACTTGCGATCGTTATCTCCATATCATGAGCTTTCGTTGCCATTTCCTGGAAGGTCCTTGGCTTACTCATCTGCAAGACGTATAGTAAATCCCACTCCATGCCCTGAGCACACATTTCCACTACTGAAGCTTCTGATAGACGGTCCTTGCCCTCAAGACTTAGAGACCTCCAGCGATTAATGTAATCAAGAATTTCCATTGTCTGGTGTTTGTTAGCTCTGTCATGTTAACAACACGTTGGGTGCTATAGATCCGATTCAGGAACTCCTGCTCCATTTGTTCCCAGCTATCAATGGACTCTGGCTCCAAATCTGTATACCAGTCGAATGCAATCCCTTTTAGAGTACGAACAAACTGTTTCACCAGCCGGTCCCTCTCTGTGCCAGCATTACTACACGTCTCAATGAAATGGGCAATATGCTGTTTGGGGTTGTCCTTACCATCGAACTGGTTAAACTTGGGAGGCTGATAGCCATGTGTCATGTGAAGAGCATCAATCCTCTCCGTATAAGGCTTTGTATATAGGTGGGTCTTGTGAGATCCTCCTCCCAACTGAGCCTTAACTGCATTTGTATTAAGCTCTGAATCTGTTCAACAGACATTGAGCCTAAAGAGTGGTCCTTTCTTACCTTGTGCTCGTCATCAGATTCTTTGCTGGGGCTGGACTCTTTATCAGAGTCTTCAGTGCCTGAACCTTTGTTGGAAGCTTCAGAGGACTTCTTTTTCAACTTCTTCATGAGCTCAGCAATCTGATCATTCTGGCGTTTGATTTGAGCATCCTTTTCTGCACATTCTTTAGAGAGCCTATCCAAGGTAGCCTTCATACTTGCCAGTTGTTCTTCGAAGTCAGTAGCCCCGGTCACCATAACTGGCATGATGACAGTGTCAGAGGATTCAGCTTCAGCATGCGAGCAAAGTGATCCCTTTGATCATGCTAAAGAGGAATCACTGCTTGAATAACCATCATCTTCAAAATTGAAGGGTTGAAAAGTAGGGTTGGTGTAGGTTTGGAGTTCATCCATCTCACGCAGAATTGTTTGTGGCATGATGAAGCCAGTAACAGATTTTTGCTTCAGAACATTTAAAGCGATTTGATTGACTCCATCAGAGACCTTGGGGCCGAGATTTTGGATCTTGTATGATTGTGATGGTGCAGCCACGATTGNNNGCTCTCCAGCAGCTTTTGTCATACTTCTAGTCATGACACCACCAGATGCAGCACTAGCAGTTGTTGATCCCTGAGATGTAGATTGGACAACTTTCCTTAAATATTAGGTGATAGTGTTCTTTGGGGCCATGTTATCTTCGAGGGAGCGCAGAGTTTGTATTTTGAAGAAAGAGATGAGAGGCAGAGAGGTCCCACTAGGCGTGCCAAAAATTTGTAAACACAAATTTCGAGACTAAAATAAATAAAGATAAGAAATTCAGAAACAAATTTAATCTTGTATTGATGTAGTGTGTAGGTACAATCTCTGAATTTAATACAATAAAAATGTTCCTCTAATTCGATCTCCTAATGACTTGAGTATTCCGAGGGCTTGATGCTTAATCTTGGTTGATGCAAATCAGCTGAAGAACACTGAAGGTTGTTCTTGATTTTGATATGCAAGTAGCTGATTGTGGTTTCTGATGCTCTGCAAGTCTTGATCCTTCTCTCTTGGTAGTTGGATGCTCCTTGCCGGTTGAGCTTTGAATTCTGCCAATGTTGAATGATCCAAATGAAGGGAGAAGACCCCTATTTATAGGCTCTGCCGGCTAGGGTTGGAGTCGGGTTCTGGGCCTAGGCCCAGTAATTATTTTTTTGTAAAAAAATAAAAAATTACTAATTTCTGCATCATCGATGAGACGTGGCGGCTTTTGATTAGCTGCTCTTAATTTTGATCAAACGGGTCCACCAAAGTCAACGTGACACGTGGCACTTTGTGGTTGGTCCCTTTTTTTTACACGTGGTATCATTTGATTCGTCATTGTTTTTTTTTTTGGCCTTCTACAATGTGATTATATGAGTTCATCACGTTACGCTTTTCGGAAAGAGCTCATATCTTGACCGAGGCTATTACAGCATATTTTAGAACTATGATCATAGTAGTGACTGTCGTTATGTGTTTTATTGCCATGACGTGGTAATGCAAGGCTCAATGCAGAGATGAAGTTTAAGCCTGATTTATAGGAAGCTTAAAGCATAATATTGGGTTGACACAGGAACCAGTAATGGGTAAAAATGGCCGTAATTCAAATGTTCCGATAACAAAAAATAGTGTGAATAACAATGACCCGTAATGATATTAATACTAATAGTAACAAAATAACGATAAGTAATTATACCAATCATTAGAATGAGATGATGATAACATCATTACCTCATTACATGTTTATAACATTCATTAAGCAAATGATGAACAGTATAAAGGAAAGGAATGGAAACAAAACAAAATAAAGCCAAGGCAAGAACTTTAACATTTAAATGCTGATGGTTAGCACAAAGTTCAAGGGATTTCAATTATCTATTAGCCTAAGAAATTCAATCACGTTTTGTAATCATGCGCTAATTGAAAAAGAATTACATATGTAAGGTAGGAATGAGGCCACATCTGTTACTTCAAGCTGCCAACACACATTTTTCATTATAAAGGAGAGAGAATTTCAAAGACCAGGTACGTACATTGCCTATGTTCTTCAAAAACTCTTAGTATTCTCAGCAATGAAAAATTAATACAAGATTCATTTAATGAACCGATTTCTCAATGTTTTATCACATAAACAAGCGGCCCTGCCAATTATCATCAGGACTTATGCCCATCAATTATCAAGGTTTATGCCGATCAATATACCCGCGCGCGGCATCAACTCACGCTTCTCGATCGGCCTGGGGGGTGAACACTGAAAGTACGATCGTTTCAAGATATACATCGACCAAGGGATCCACTTTCAGAAACGAATCAGCAAATAAATTTTAATTATACATTCTCTCTCTCCTGTTTACAAAACAAAATATTTTGAAATGCGGTCGGCCCAACTAATTTCATATAAAATTTACTTTACTGCATGGGAATGCACGTATTGGGCTTCGACTCACCATTCGATTATTTTTATGTTTTCTGTTTTAGGTACGTGAAGGAATGAATAGTCAACCTCCTGAGAAACCAGAAAGCAGCAAAACAAGGGACAGTTACTGATCGCTAGCTAGTAAACACTTACAGTGATGATAGGTTAGTAACTTGGGGATTGTGTGTTGCTTTTCTTTTGAAACCAGAGGATAATAATGCTTAGCATTGGTACATCAAGTTATCACAAGGGGGACAAGCAGTATGAAAAGACAAATATTTATTTCGGATAATATCAAAGGTTTAATAAATTAAATAGCGTTGTTCCATCCCGGAACAGCGATAATGCCTCTAATCAGATTAAAAGTCTTCCGCTGCAAATCAACCATAAATTAGTAGTTAAGTTAGAGTAATTAGATATTAGCAATTGGGGGTGTTACACTATGCTAGGAGGAAAACCAAAATACCGTTGAAGGTACCTAAGTTCAGTTCATACAATTGTCCCTGCAAATAAAATGATATATATCCTGCTTGACATTGAGGTCCTCTAGTGACCTCAACATGGAGTGCACTGAAGAATTCTATGGTCAGGTCCCTATATGTATACTCTTTGATTTCTAAAAAGTGGCCCATGCCACCTCTAACAAATAACCAATGAATATCATCCAAAATTTCTAACGAGGCTAACAAATCCTCATCATAATGTCTAGTTGCTACTACTATACGTTCATTCAAGCAACTATACCTAGCAACATGATCAGGATGCATTAAACCAAAGGGGTGAGTAATGTTACCTCTAGCACGTGCATTGGTTGATGTTTGGGATGCCCGTTGAGGTCGGGATTGGTGCTTGACTTGAAGAACCAACCTCCTTGGTACTCATTTGTCTCTTGTTTGGTGCCATTGGCGCAAACTTGAAACAAAAACAAGACTAAAACCAAAAATAAGAGCTAAAATCTAGAAGATTGAAGAAATTAAGCAAAATTATGAAAAAGAAGAGAGAGAAAAGAATGGGAATGGTGGATGAATGAAGATGAGATGAATTTAAAGTAAAAAAAAAAAGAAGAAAGAGACGGATTTTAAGAAGAAAAATGAAAGATTGAGTGAAAAGAAAGAATTTGGTGTGAAAATGAGTGGAAACGGTGAAGAAACGAGGGCAGCTTGGAGAGATTTGGTTATGGAGTTTAGAGAGAGAAAATGGGGGTAGAGAGAATGTATGTCAAGAGGTTGAAGAAGATAGGGGGAAAGGAAAGAGGTGCCATAGTCAAAAACCTAAACCGCGACCTATAGCAGACCACCGTGGACTTCGGGGCTCACCACGGCCCTTCCATGGTGTCTGCTAGCACTTGTTTTTTTTTCCCAGTTTGGCACCCCACGGCCGTATTTTTGGGGTACTGACCATGGTGCCAACATTTTATTCATATATAAATATTTCTTTCTGTTCCTTTCTTCTTTTTTTCACATATATAACTACAAAAAGGAATAAAAATTAAAATTATAAAAAGGAAAAAAGAAAAAAAAAGCTTGGGTTGCCTCTTAAGAAGCGCTCTTTTAAGATCAAGGGCTTGACCCTTGTTCTAGGCTTGGTCCAGATCAGATGTGTACAGATAGTGGCTTTATCCTAGACCATAAAATCAAACTTATTCAGTTGAAAGTGCTACCGCAGAAGTTCTGGCTACAGCTCCTTCATCTTCATAACTTGGTGCCAAAACGCATTGTCTGTATACAAAGCAAATCGCTCTTGTGGCCCATCAGATGGACTATCAGCAACTTATTCAACTCCTACATCAAAATCTGTATCAAAACCTTTCATAGGGGGCATAGAGAGTACAGTTTGTGTGAACCTGCAGTAATCACTAATAGAAGATTCATTAGAAACAGGGGCCTCAACCTCGGGCTTGTTAGGTGGCATAAGAGTAACAAACTCCACCATAACATACCCTTGGTCGGGGTCGTCATAAGAAATCCAATCTGAATCAGCAGGATCTTCACAATTTCAGACATCCTCCATATCAATCTCAGGAGAAAGGGAAAATGCATCCAATATAGAAGAATGAGGAGAAACCATATCCTCTTTTCTATGACTAAACACAACAAATCATCCTTCACTTCAAAAGATACCCAGGCCTCTGTTACATCAATGTGCCAAGCAGCTGTCACCAAAATGGGCAGACCGAGGATAGTCTGGGCATCATTAGTATCAGGCATATCAACTATAATCAAGTCCTCCAACACTCAAATGTCTCCTATATTGACTGGCACATCATCAAACTTGCCTATAGGTTGCGTCATAAAACCATCAGCCAATTGTACGGAAAAAGGTGCGGCCAGTAATGGTCCTACGTGCAACTTATGAAACAAAGAATATGGTATTATACTGACACTTGCACCTAGATTACATAAACCTCTCTCAATTTCTACTTTTCCTACAATGCAAGGAATAGAAAAACTACCTAGGTTAGGGAGCTTACGGGAAAAAATGGTCAGAATCTCAACAGTGTCATTCTCTTTGAAAGTGGCAGTCTTGCCACCATTGTTTCTCTCCTTACTACTAGCCATAGTTATCTCCCTACCTTCTTCCATTGGTACTTCCTCAGAGTCGGTTAAGTCATTTTCTTCCTTCATGGTAACACAGTTACAATGCTCTCGGGGGTTAGGTTCAGGTTTGCTAGGAAATCTATCTGGCGGCATAGATAAAAAAGGAGCTTTTTGGGCAATTTGGGCTTCTAGCATCCTATTATGAGTTGTAAGCACATCAACCTTTGAGACTAATTGCTTACTATACTCATCCTGTTTTTGTTGCACCATAAGTATGTTTTCCATCATTATTTCTAAATTTGACTTTTAGGGTATCTGAGAAGAGAATGGAGGTATTTGAAAACTAGGGGGTGCTCTCGTATTCATAGGGGGCATGTTCACAGTATTTGGATTCGACCTATAAGAAATATTCGGATGATTCTGTCAACTCAAATTATAGGTATTAGAGTAACGGTCAATGTTAGTCTCAGGTTGAAATTTTTAACATAATTAACTTCATCGGAATCTTGAAAGAAAGGACTTCCAAGTTGACAATTCAGAGATATATATGTTCAATTGAACTAAAAATTTTACAAGGGGACCGGGCACTTAGTTCACAGCATTAACATTCATTTGGTCCAGTCTTTTAGTCATGGCATCTACTTTAGTAGAAAGTAAAGTAATTGTATCAACTTCAAGCTTACCTCCAACCCGCTTGGATTGAGTTCAATCAGTGGACCATTGGAAGTTGTTAAGCATCATCTCCTCGAACAGATTATAGGCGTCATCCTTAATCTTGCTCATCAGAGTTCCTCCTGCCGACGCATCAACAGTGGACCTCACAGGTTGGGTCATACCATTATAAAAGGCTTGGACTATCATCCACCGCTGAAGATCATGATGGGGGTACAAACGTAGCAGATCTTTAAAATACTCGCAGGCTTCATAGAGCTCTCGTCTTCTCTTTGCTGAAAGTTGGTGATCTGATTTCTTAAGCTCGCTATTTTTCTTGGAATGAAGAACTTGGCGAGGAATGCTCTTGTCAACTCATCCTTGGTAGTTATGCATCCAGTCGGCAAAGAGTGCAACTAAACCCTCACTTTATCCCTCAACGAGAAAGGAAATAAGTGCAACCGAATCGGATCACTAGAGATTCTATTTAATTTCAACGTATCACATAGCTCTGGAAAGACCGAGATGTGCAGATTTGGGTCTTCTAAGAGATTTCTGCTAAACTAAGATTGTTGCACCATAGAAATGAGTGCTGGTTTGAGTTCGAAGTTGTTGGGATCTACAGCAGGACAAGCGTATGTTTAAGGCGATCCCCTGGTCTCCTGGGTAACAAAATCATGAAGAGTCCTTCGTTGGTCACCTTTTGCCATGCTTGAATTCCTTCTTGCCTCGCGCCTTTGCTTTTCAATCATTTGCTTTTTCCTCCTTAGGCGAAAAGTCCTCTCAATCTCTGGATCGAGTTTGTATAAGATTGGACTTGATCACTTTCGCGATACTAACTCAATAGTTAACATTTTTATTCCCTGACAACGGCGCCAAAAACTTGATGTGTGTACTAATGCAAGTGCACGGTGGTTGTAGTATAGATAAAAGATATCATTCCTCATGGACTAATTGTAACTTACTGAGTTTTGTCTATCAGAATATATTAAGTAAAACTCTGGTTCAAGTGGATTCAATTTAATAACAAAATAAACTTTTCTAAATCAATAAGAGAAAACGTCTAGGAATTCTCGTAGTTGTGAAAGGAAATTGGATCAAAAAAAATGAACATGTGCTTTCTTCTAATTGGTCAAATTTGAGGAATTGTAATTTATCCCAAAAAAACTCAATCCATTCTTTCGAAATCAACTAAATTTGCCTAAACTAAGCAAAAATTGTTCTTTCAAACTAATTTGCCTTAATTCAAGTTCAAAGTCTTCGATTACTTACTAGCCCTCCTAACACATAAATGTCTCTTTCGAGCTGAAGTTACGTTAGGTCTTATCAAGCAATCCAACAACCAAATGTCAGCTTTCAGTTTTTCATGCGTTTGTTCAAGTGTGCAAGCAAATTTCAGCCAAAA
This sequence comes from Lophocereus schottii, assembly GCA_002740545.1. Classification (NCBI taxonomy): domain Eukaryota; kingdom Viridiplantae; phylum Streptophyta; class Magnoliopsida; order Caryophyllales; family Cactaceae; genus Lophocereus; species Lophocereus schottii. The sequence continues at coordinate 8,795 of NCQV01099545.1, forward strand.
ATCAACTCACAACAATCCAAACACGTGACAAAACGAAATTAAACCAATCATGAAGTAAACACAATTTCACAAACTACTAAATTCCTAGACTAAAGAAAACTACTCAGACATGATAAAATAAATACCAACGATTGGCGAAATTGTGAGGTGCACTTACAGGCTCACCATGGTCCGTGGGGTGCACCACGGTTCGACCGTGGTCTGTGCTGGAACCGAGTTCTTGCTTATTCTTTGCTCTACGGTCATGGCATAACATGGATAACTGTGGGGAGGTCAAAATATAGCCATTCAAATGCAAATGTTGGATAAAAAGACTAAAAATCCTACAAAACACATCAAACAACTATACCCAAGCATAAATCGAGAATAGAGAGTAAATAACAACAATAAGCGCAATATTCTTCTAAAAATGACACAAAATAGCCTTAAAATGATGTACACATTGAGCACTTATCACTTACCCGTATCAACTTGTGATGAGGTGGATCGGAAAGTTCGGAGATTTTTGTGGGGAGGGACATCTTTGGAAAGAAATATCCACACTGCCCCTTGGGTGCTAGTCACGGGACACAAGAAGGCGGGTGGGCTTGGGATTCTGGCGATGCGAGCACTCAATGCGACCTCTTTAATGAAATTAGGGTGGAGGATGGTGCTGGAGCCCGATAGGATATGGGCTAGGGTTTTATCCTTTAAATATTGTGGAGGAAGGGAACTCCTCCACCCACACACGCCCCCCTAGCACCGCGGCACTCAAACGCATGGAGGGGAATTTTGGAGCACTTACATTTTGTGAAGGAGAACGCGGGCCTGGCGGTGGGGGATGGACGTGCAACTCGGTTTTGGCTTGATAGATGGGAGGAACCATCTCCACTATTCATATTTGCCACTATTCATATTTGCCACAGAATATGTGCCTTTTGCTAGATTGGAGAAATTAAACATGTGCATGAGTACTGGAATGACCAAGGGGGATGGAAGTGGGATGAATTTGCATATTTCCTCTCGCATCCAGTAGTGGTGCGAATTGTTTCTTTTCAACTCCTAGAAGAAGGCATAGGCGATAATTATTACTAGATTGGGGACAAAGATGGTAAATTTAAACTTCAATCTGCAATCAGTATCATTCAGGATGAACTTGCAACTTTCAAGAAGAAAATTGGAGTTGGGTATGGAAAACCAAAGCCACTCGAAGAGTTCGGGTTTTCAGATGGTTAGTACTTCATGACAAAATAC
>NCQV01099579.1:832-12551 GCA_002740545.1 Lophocereus schottii
ACATTCCATGCTACAACTTCAGTGATGTCGTACAGAGAGAGTAACAATATTCCCATGCTATAGTTAGATTGAATAAAAACATTAAATAAAGAGCTACAAGAGCTCTCGGCTTCAGCATCAAACACATCATAAGAATGCTAGAAACAATGTTTGATATAATTGTAACTAATAGACAGCATATGGGATGAGAATTCAACCAGTTCACAAGCTAAATGCAACACAAACCATAGTCCTGTAATGAGCAAGGCTGTCAGTCACATGAAAATGATGTCCAGATGTGATGATACCAAGTCATGACAACAAATCATAGCATAATGCTTGTCAAAACCAAGATATGTGTATGATGAATAATGGTTTTGAGAATTAAGCGGTGAAGCTTGATTCCCCTTGCTAATGCATAATTGGTATTGTGTTAGAAAAACAAATTAAGGTAGACACACTTAATCAAAACATTTTAACAATGGGTAGAGTGCACCAAAAAATTATAGTATGGGTCATCAAATTCCCTATCCAATTCCAATAATTACAAAATTTGAGAGATAAAAGAAAGCTCATATCACTATTCCCAAATGACCTAAAAATAGCTTGTAAGATAGAGGTGCAAAAGTTAGAAACAAGAGTGACACATAGAAAAAAATAGAAAAAGTGAGTGGTTCCTTAATTTTAATAAAAAAACTGTATGTAGAAAAGAAACAAAAATAAGAGCATAGTCTCAGGGAATAGCTGAAGAGTGCTATCATCATCTTGACATGACAATTTTTGCACAATTCTAGTCGCATAAGGTGCAAGGCCCTAGCATCATAGAGTTGTGACAATCAATTGTATCCATTTATAGTGTTTAATACCATAATGTTGAGACAAAATCTTTGAGTCAGCTTAGCCTAGAAAGGAATGGGTTCCCTAGGTGTTGCCTCCTCTGAAAAGAGATTGGTTAGCTAAAAACAGATTCAAGAAGAAAGAAAACCAAAACCAAATCCAAACCCAAATAAACATAAACAAAGACTGCATAGATAATATAATAAATATTTTACATTGGCAATTACATCTGCTGGTATGCATCCCTAATTGTACTACTGGTACAACAAACCCAAACCAACTAGCAGTAGATCTAAAAGCATTAAACAAAAGAGATGCAGGCGGACTTCATCCAAGGTAGTAATAAGGTGACCAAAACTCAAAAACAGGGGCATGTAATAAGAGTGTGCAACATCCTAGTGAATTAAAGTGGCAGATTTGCAACCAGCATGAACACTTAGGTTAAAGATTGAGAGAAGCATTCATCCTCCCTCCTCAAGGTTACATTTCTTGGAGGACTTAGTAGAGATAACAATATCATAAAGATTGTCATGTTCTACGAAGATGCCATTATTTGCACCCTTATGGTCCATAGCATGTTCAAAGTCATGAGAGCTATTCTCATCCCCTGAGTAGGTGATAACATCTTCTCGAAGAAGGCAGGTAGGACTCATAACTTGAGTGGCTGCTGGAGAGGTTGATTTGAAAATGGTGGAGCTAGTGTGTGGAGGGAAGAGCTTGTGGGGCAGGAGGGGAGTGCCTTTCTAGATGGCATAGAGGTGATCCCCGTCATCGAGATGCCCTCAAGAATGGGACCGAAGGGAGTAGGCAGAATAGGAGCAAAGCGAGTAGGAAAGTGCTGGTTTGTTTTAAGATCAATAAGGACTGTCTTCCGCTTGTCTTTAGTTATAGGAGGATTTCTTGAGATAAAGGGGAGGGTCAGACTTGCCTGATATGGTCCAGTTTTGAGGTCCTAATACCTCTATAAGGTACTCATTTGTCTCAAGAAGTGGGGAGAATCTCCCTTTCTTCTTAGGAGAGACTCGAATCCACTTCTCCTTGGACTCTGAAGCCCTACTAGAGGAGCTTCTTAGGTAAAATTTTGATCAGTAAGGGTATAAAGTTGAAACTTCTCGAGCATAATTTCAATTTTTGGGATAAAGGGTATGCAAGGCAATTACCGTGTGAGCGGGGCTACTGCAAAGAGTACAGACTTTGTGTAGTCTGTTATAAATCAAGGGGATACTCAGATCCTGGTTAGGAGTGGGATTTTAGGAGTACCAAGAAGGGTTCATTAACATCAATATTTATACAGACACTGATAAATCTACCCTTCTGGCAGAGAAGAATCTTATGATCCGCTCTTACCATTTCCTCTATTGGTCTAAGTAAACTAGAGAGGGCTTCATGTCCCCAAAATTTCCAAGGCAAGCAGGAAGTGCGAACCCATTGGTCATTACCACTAATGATGGCAGAGTAAGGATAAAATAAGGGAATCTAAGGATTGAGAACAAAATTAAGTCCTTTGTTAAAACAAGGACGATTGATTCAAACATAGTTCTTGCTAGAAATAAAAGAAAATGTAAGGAGAATCCACCCATTCTCAGCCTGAATATACTTAAGTACTTAACTTGACTCTTAATGTGTTTCTTGTAGACCTGATCAAATTGAGGGTCGGATCGGGTCATGAGGGTCGACATGTAGGATTTTCTCAACCATGACCTATTCGACCCTCATGCGGGTCAGCATACCCTTGACCCTAACCCTGCGAGTACTCTCAGGTCATCGAGTCAGATCCGACCCCCAAACCTCCCGATACAGAAAATGAGATTCTTCACTAAGTTTTCTTTTTATTATAAAGGTCAACATTAAACCTATTAAAAAATAAAAAGTCAAACGATAATATAATGTTCCAATAAAACATATCGCAACTACAAACACTCTAATGTGTAAGTTAGTCATTAAACCAATAGACCATTTATTTCACTGAAATAATTACTCAGTCTACTCCAAACATTAGAGAGAGAGTGTTAGAAGGCTGCGAACCAGTAAGATTTGATGAGGTGAATGGGGGAAAGATGCTAAAGGGATATAGAAAAGTGAAAGCGAAAACATTTTGAACAAATAAAACCGAAAGTATCTTATTTTAATTTTAATTTTTAATTTTTTTTAAAAAGTGAGGGTCAGCAGGTCAGGGCAGCGGGTCAAATACTTTTATCCAAGCCCGACCCTTATCATAGTCGAGTACCCTCAATTTGAGGGTTGGGGCAAGTTGGGGCGGGTCCCTGGCCTGTTGATCAGGTCTAGTTTCTAGTCAACTTTAGTTTTGACAATGATAAGAGCAAGACGTAGTAGCTCCCTCCCCCAAAAGTTTGGCTAGCAAACAAAGTGCTATGAGTTCAGTGATGCATCTTGGTACATGAGGGGATGAGGAGGGTTAGTGGTTCAAGCACTTCATTAGATTCAAGGTTTGTTGGTTCACGGCCTCCCCAAGAACGGAGGAAAGCTGCTCAGGGTGAGAAGGAGACAGCCTTGGAATTGAGGAATGGAGAGGAGGACAGTTACCCTCAATGTCAAAGGGAAGAGTGTTAGCATAGCTTGAGCAGGGTGGGTGACCCAAGTGGCATGAAGAAGGATGTGGATCTTGATGCACTAAACATGGATGTACAGGCTGGGTTTTAGTTTGAGGAGTGGAAGATGGGTTATGGTTAAGCGGAATGCCATCCTTGTTAATCGGATTAGTAGGCTGAGAAGTTATATGGTTCAAGTGTAAAGATGGAGGTAAAGGAGAAGCAAATGAGGGGATATGAAAACCCCCCACCCATATATGTAGACTGGAAAAACAAGCCACAACTAACAAAACATATTGGAATGAACAAAGAATAGTAAAACAGAGCCACAAATAGTAAGGCTAAACCAAGGATGAAATCCAAATCGAAGAGAAACACTGACACAATTAAATCACAAATAAAGGTAACCAATTTTCAAACCAAAGACTAGTCAAGGCCGAGAAACCAGAACTTGAGAAGTAAGGGATAAACATATCTTTGGCATGAAGAGGGGAAAATGTAGAGACCTAGTCATGATGGTAGACATGGTGAAAGGATGCTCATCTTGACAGTGATTCGGTGATTTGATTCATGAAGACACAGAGTAAAGTGAACAATTGAGATGTAAAATAGTTGCTTTGAAGAGGAAAAAGTAGGCTTATAGATCTGATCATCAACATTCTTCTCAATGAAGCCGTAACTATCTCCAATATGGGCTTCAGTCCTATGAAAAATCTAAGTTAGACCATCTCAAATGAAAATAGAGACAGCCAAGGAAGATGAAAATGAAAGGAAAGGAAAGGAAGGAGGAAGTCGTAGAGGGAGTTGCGACATTAATGGCTAGTAGGAGCTTAGATCTCATGATGTTATGTGAAGATGGTGTAAAGAGGGGGGCTGGGTCGGGCAGTTTCTCTATATCAGGGTTAGGGTTTCAGAGGGACTCATAAGGGGAGGCAAAAGATTCTTTCTCTCTAGAGATTCCGTTTGTGAAGATTTTCTCCTTGTCAACATTTGTCCATGTAAGTGAATAGTGTTTTAAAAAAGTTAACAACCGTAACATACCAAAATAAACATTAAACAGCCACATTCTGTAGAGGTGAGTGTAGTGGTTATATTTATGTATTATGGTCCATACTCTATCTGACAGTACATGCTGTATTATTTATGTATCTATTACTTAATACAAAGTACATAAGGGCCTAAGGCATCCCACTTTTAAGTTTATAATTTACCCCTTATAACATAAGCACCAAGGCTTGAAATTTTAGTAAATTTGAGCCTTCATTATGATTCTTTAGGTCATTTAATTCTCAATATGCATGCTAAACAAAACAACAAAAAGTGTTTTGTTTCCTTTTTGGTTAGTAACTAGGTGTAAACATTTATAACTTTCTACGTGTTATTCTTTATAGCTAAATATGATGTAAACAAAACTCCCACCTCTTCTTTTTGTCTGTTTCTCTCTTATTTCTCTTTCAAAATGTGATGTTAATTGAATTATTATATGAGTCTTGGATTAAGTTATTATAGTATCTTGTATTATATGCTTTAACTATTTAGGTTGACTCATTATTTAGCTATTCTATTATAATGTTCTCACTTTCTTTGGATTTTTAGTAGAATGCATACCTATACTTATATTAAAAATTCAAAGTGGATTTCAAAAGTCAGGCCAATGAGCTATATAATTTTGTCATTTTTCCTTGAAATTCATTTAAGTGATTTGCCCAATTGAGAAAGAAAACCAAAATCAATTGCGTATACAGTATACTAACTTCTGCTGTTAACCTGTTGTACTGCTTTGACTCATTTTCCTATTTCAATCTTTCCCCATTGCCAGACTTTTATCATCATATTTATCTAAAGGTTGGGATATTTTGTACATTTTCCTCCTTGTTCATCTAACTCAACTTAACTTCTCATTCTGTAGTTGTCTTGACCTCGATTCGAACATGTGAGGATGTAGGATGAAGATGTGAGTGACGAAGGAGGTGATATGAAGACAAGAAGCTAGTAGGAACATGGAACAATCAAGGACGAGGACCCCATAGTTTCCCCTGCCTAAAGCCACAAGCCTGGCATAAGTTGATAAAGGATAAACAAAGCACCAACATCACGGCTACTAGTGGTCATTCCTACGACCACGCCCAGTTTTAGCAAATCCTACAGGCTTGATTCTAGTGTCACACACAGGCCTCTGTGCCCATGCCATTGTTTTAGCATTGATTGTCGACACTAGTAGTTGTGTTAAGCCCTATGGCCATGTCTCTGTGTGAAGTTGATGACTTATTTTTTTAAGTATTTGGGTCGTATATTTGAGGGAGACATCTTGGACATCTTTTCTAAGCTTTTCAATTAGGGATTATTCGTACTTTTAGCATATGTACGTTACTTGGATTGTGAGGATTACTATTGTTCCTTTTAAAATTTGTGGTTGTCTAATTGTTTAGTTTTTGAGTTCGATTTTCTCAATTGTCCTTTCCCTAACTTGAATTATTATTATGTTAGTTATTAGTAGTTGATTTATATGTGTCATATGACAATTGTATGATGATTGCAATCATGTTGAGCAGCTAAATCTCCCAACTTGGGTTGGGATTAATGCCAATTATGCTTAGTTGATTGTGAATTAGCCCCCATCATACTTGTTCCTTGCTTGTGTTGCTGAATTTTACTTTCCTCACCATATGCTAAAAAATGGCTTAAAAGATTGTTCATCAAATTTTATTCAGGTTTAAGGGAATGTTGAAAGATGAGACCTTTACCTTGGGTGACCTAATAGACAATTAAGATTTTGATATGAAACATTTAAAGTTCTAATTGGTGTTTGATGTTGTTCATCTTGTAATCCTTTAATTTGGCTCTTAATCCATAAAAATAGGAGACTATAATTTTAGGATTGGTCATTGACCCTTGAAAAAGGGAAGGGATGAGTTTAATTCACAATCTATCCATTCATTATACTTGCTTGAACAAGTTATGGGGTAATAATTGATTTCCTAGCATAATTGTATTGTTATTTCAAACCTAAGTGTTTTAGTAATCTACTTCTTGGTATACATTCTTAATTGTTATCCTATTCTTAGTTGTTAATTGAATCTCAAAATTTGATTTACCTATATTGGGTCATTTGATTAGTTTTGGTGCTTGAAAGCCAGCTTCCTTTGAGATTGGTCCATACTTGGTAGTTGCTAGCTATAATTGCGCAGTTCACTTGTAAATTTAACTGAACAAGTTTTTTGACGCCGTTACTAGGGAACTTGTTCCTTTCAATATCAAAGCTGACTAGAATGCTGTAAACTAGATGCTTTTTTTTGTTTTGTATTAGTGCTTCTTTTATTCTTACGTGAAACTACTTACGCTGGGTAGAGTATTTGCTTAATATGCATAGAAGAAGCTAGGCAATGATGACCTTGTCTCCCTTGACCACGAGATTGAAACAAATACACATAAATGAGGTAGAGAAACGAGAAGTAAGAAGAAAGAGGCAAAGATAGCAGGTGGCGAAGGGAACATGGTGCTCCAAGACTACGCTATGCTGTCCACTTCTTCTATTGTGAGGCCGAAGATTGAAGTAGATAACCTTGAGTTGCGATCCACCCTCATTAATTTGGTAGCATAGGATGCGCTCGTGGACACCCCATGAAAAATCTAAAGGCACATAGTCATCATTCGCTCGAAAAATGCGATACCATCAAGCTTATTGGTTGTACTGCAATGCTATTTGGCTAAGATTTTTTCCTTCTCCTTGAACGATAGAGCTAGAGGTAGGTTGCACAAGGAGCCCAGCTCTTTGTCTACACAGATGCTCTCTCTAAGACTTTCCTCAGCAAATATTTTCCTTTAAGTAAACCTGCAACAATGAGGGTAGATATCACTTCTTTCACTCAACATAATCGAGAGTCTCTATATGAAGCTTAGGAGAGGTTCAAAGAGTTACAACAATAGTGACCCCATCATTGCGTTCTTGATTAGTTCTAGTCCAAACCTCTATAGTGGGCTAGAATATTCGATGAGGATTTCTGTAGATGCTGTAGATGGTGCTCTTGTGAAGAAGTTGGTACCAGTGAAAAAAAAATTATTGGAAAAGATAGCTTCCTATAATTATCACTAGCCGAGTGAGAAGGCTACCCCCAAGAGAAGTCGTACGAAGTATGACGTTGGTGTAGTGATTTTTTTTAGCTAGCACAGTAGATGTACTTGCACAGAAATTTGATAAGCTTGGCACTTTTTCTACTCTAGGCAGTGCTTTGAGTTCTTTAATTAAAGTCTATCCTATTTGTGAGGCTTTTGGGGAAACACATATGTTGAGTGCTAAAATGGTCCTTCTATTATTGAGTACGTTAATGCCCTATAGAGCTTTAACTGAGACCGTAGAGCAATCCATACTCTAATACTTACAACAATGAATGGAAGAACGACTTTAACCTCTTATAACACTGAGGCTTAGAACTCTATACAATCATCTAGGTTTTAGTACAAAGCTCCTTACAATCCACCTTTTTGACCACCTTAACAGAAATCATACCTGGAAGTTCTTATGAAAAAGTTATCCAGACTTAGACTAAGACAAATGAAGATTTCAAAGGGTCCACCAAATTGATAAGTTCCAGGTTAGATAGCTTTGTTTCCCATTAGAAGATGCTAGATAGCCAAATCGTGCATTTAGCTTATCAGGCCAATATGAGTCCAATCCCAAGAGCCACATTGATATTATTTTTGTGCGTTTTGAGTCATGATAGAGGGATGGTCCCAATTACGATCATTTAGAAGACATTTTAATTCCCATTTCAAAGAGAACAAGGGCCTAAAGTCAGAAGAGAGCTAGAGCTCAGAGGAGAAGGGCAACCATTCACATCTAGTTTTCCCTTACCAAGCTCCTATTCCTTTCTCACAAAGAGTTGAGGTTTTAGTTATAGCTGTAATTTGTCAAGTTCTGGGACATTTTGAGGAAGATCCATGTGGATATTCCATTCTTAAAGGCCATTAAGGAAGCACCCTCTTATCTGAAATTTTTTAAGGAGATTCTTTTGAAGAAAGAAAAACTTGAGGAGGTCTTGATGGTTCCCACTAGAAAAGTGTGTAATGCAGTTATTTAGAGTAAGTCACCATCTAACTTGCATATTATTCCCAACAGTTTCTTTATTCCCTATTCGATAGAGAACGTGTAGATTGAGAGAGCTCTTTATGACTTGAAAGCTAGTATGAGCTTAATGGCTCTCTCTTTTTGTGAAAGACTTTAACTACATGACTTAAGACCCACTAGTATATTAGTTAATAGATCATTTGATTAGGTGTTCTAGAGGATTTTCCAGTTAAGATGGGTAAGTCCAGCATCCTATGCAACTTGGCAGTTATAAATATGGATGAGAGCTTTCAAATCTCTGCCATCTTGGGGAGGCCATTCCTGGCTATTGCAGGGGGCGCTGATTAATGTGTCTGTAAGAAGGATCTCTTTTTAGCTTTGTGGGGAGAGGTTTAATTTCCATCTCATTGCGCCTAAGGCATCCCTAGTGGTGGTAGTCTCTGTGGTTCTCATTGTTCATGCAACTATTTCTGAGCTAGAGGTGTTCGATGGGGGATTGGGTGCCTCAAAGGGGATCGTACACCCCTTTTTCGCATGCCTCCATTGATCTTGGCTAGGTTTAGAGACACTAATGTTCATCAAGGGAGGTAGTGGCTACCAGATTACCATTCGATGCTTTCGTTTATACACTTCCCCCCATTCTAATAATAGGAAGGGTTGAGTTTGAGACCTAAAATAAGTGCTTCTAGAAAGATAACTTAAGCATTTAATTGCTTTCAAAAGAAAATAAAAACAAAAACATTGAATGTCTTTCCTCCCCCTTTCTTTCTCCATTTCTCCCCAGACACAATAAGTATCGCCCCCTCTTATTCATTTGCATGTTGTTTTTATTGAGGATAATGGAAATCTCAAGCATAAAGAGGGGAAAGGGGAGCTTGTAACTCTCTGGGTGGAATTGTGGATTTTGGAACATGGTTTGGATGACATATCTACCATTGACATCATGTAGGCAAGATCTCATATATTTATATTAGGTTGTTTTTGCATTTATTTTTTTAAAGAGAGTATAGAATAGAGCATACAAGTTAGATGTTGCATCTCAAGAGGGGAGGTAATTGGGTAGGCTTTCTACATATCATTCTTACCATTCTCCACATTATCCTCTATGTGTTTCATTTATTTCTTTGTTAGATGTGTTGTTTTGGAAAATATGAAATAAAAATGGAAAAAATTTAAAAATTTTAAAAAAAGTAAAAAAGAGTTTTTGGGAACCCCTTCTATGATGATGATTCAAGGTCTGATAGTCGATTGGTTGACATAATTATGTTCCAAAGTGTGGCTCATCTTAGTGTAAATGTTGTAAAAATTATGTTGAAATTAGTATTTGAAGTTGCTTTGCTAGGTGTTGCATGCTAATTACCCTTTGAGATTGAACTTATTGATCTTTACAAGTGGGACATGTCTTGGAGTAAGTTGCGTTCAATATGTAGATTGTCCAATGAGACCTTAAGCCTTTTATAGACTATTCATCATTTTAGCTTCATTATTCTTTTTATTTGTGACTTATCGATGTTACATCTCTAGAAGATGGTCTGGTCTTCTTCGAAATCACATCAGGTATGTGCATAGGTTGGTATGATTAGTTGAAATTTTGATTTTTATAGCCATATAAGCCTCAAAGCTACTCATTGATGTATGTTGGCCCCCTTTGTTAGTCTTCCTGTCTTTCCTACCAGACCCTTAACACAAGCATAATTCCCATATTCATGCCAAAGTCTAGTGGAACAACACTTTTACATCGAGGTGGGCATGTTTTGGTGGTCGATCATCTTGGGTGTTTTGTTAGTAGCTTGTATTAAAAGGATTGTGATGAATTGAGGTTCTGTATTTTGCATGCCATTCGTATGTCTTTTTGCTTCATTGTTTTAAAAAAAAGAAAAAAAATGAGAAAAGAAAGAATGAAAAAAATTTAAAAAATTAAAAAAGAGAAAAAAAGATAAAGCAGAAAAATTGTGAATAAGAACAGAAGATGCTTGGCATGGTGATTGATTCAATAAATATATTTCAGCTCCTTCCCTTGTGATCCGTTGTGGGGTTAGTACTTAGTCTTCCAACGGGGCTGTGAAGATGGGTGTTTTGGCACTTGATTTTGCGAAAGTGCTCTTACTCTTTTTCTTTTCAGCTATTAGCTCTACTTTTCCCCAAGTTGATTTTCCTTTCTCCCTTACCCTTGGCCCTACTATAACTCTTTTGAAATTTGCCATGATAGGCATTTTACATTCTTCCTTCAATTGGCAAAGAATTCAGAACTTTATCAAACCTATGATAGTTTGCATGCTTGGATTGAATATCAAAAGCACTTATGCTACATACTCTAAATGAATTGGGAGAAGGGTTCCATTTTATTCCAAACTGAGATTCTACCAGTCACAATTGCTTATCACTTGTTGAAGGATGCTTTGTCTAGCTATGTGATTCAATATAGGGTGATTAGTGCGCTGCATTTTGGTAGCGTAAGTTCTAAATAATGGTGTTATGTGCTTTCTTGGATAAATGTTTTTAGCACCTTGATTTTGCTACCCTTGTGCATGATTATGTTTGATCAGTTGATTATCATTGTGTTACCTGAGGGGGGTGTGATTAGAGGTTCATCTCAATTATTGGTTATATAAGAGTTAGTTTTTCTTAGGACAAGTGTAAAACTTGTCGAGAGTTACAAATTTAACCACTACTTTGATTATTAAATACTTTTTATAATATAGGAAAGTAGGGATCGATCCACAAGGAAAGATTGTTTTAAAAAGGCTAGCTTAATCCTAAATGATTTTACTAATCTAATTTATTAAATCTAATCTTAATAATTCTAAAATAATTAAAATGTAACGAATTAAATATGGAAAAACACCCAATGATGCTCCTAAATATTTTGGATTATATTCTGGAAAGAAAATAGTAAAAAGTTTTCCTAAATAATCTAGAAAAATAAAATCAGAATAGTAACTGAAATTCTAATTAAAAATCAAGACAGCAAATAATAAATAGCAAATAAATATTAAAAATGTCAAACAATAACCTAAAATATTGTTCTTCAGGTATATAAGCTTATAACTCCTCAATTGTATCTAAATAATTTCAGAAAAAGCAAATCAGAAAACTACCACAGAAAATCAATGCAGAATATTAAATCTGAAATTAGAAATAAAATAATCTGAAAAAATATAAATACGAAAATAATCAAGAAAATTACCCTAATTCTAGGAAACAATTTTTTGGACATAACCACACCTAATAATCGTAAATTTTCAGAATTAACAACCTAAAAACCTGCACTTATCAATTTCTCAAAATA
>NCQV01099588.1:2276-31719 GCA_002740545.1 Lophocereus schottii
CTTATCGTGAAATGGAACATGTCCTTCGTATGATTAGTTTAATTTTAGATATCATATACTTAGGTAGTGTTTAGTTGGAAGGAAAATGGTTTCCTCGAAAATGTTTTCTTAAGGAAAATTGATTTTTATGTCACATTTTCCCTCGCTTGGTACAAGATAAATCGTTTTCTGTGGAAAAAAGGAAACGTCAACTAAATTGTTTAAGTGGCGAAAAATAACGACCAAATGGTCGTAGCAGAGATAAACGTAAACTGAATGACGGAGTATTGAACTTAAAATTTATATTTGAGCTTTTTTAAAATATTTCTTGCCAAATAATCAAGTTGCAATCTAAACCATTGAAATTGGTTTGGTAACGAAAAACATCAACTGAATAATTTAAGTGATAAAAAATATTGATTGAATTGTCATGGTGGAAAAAAATATTGACTAAATGAATGAGTGTCGTGCTCAAAATCTAAATTTGATCCTATTTTAATCTTTCCTATGCGATGATCAAGTTTCATTCCAATTTGTTAAAATTGTTCCACTGCATTGTTTAAGTGATAGAAAATATCGATTGAATTGTCGTGGTGGAAAAAATGTGAACCAAATGAAAGATTGTGGAGCTCAAAATTTGTATTTGAGCTTATTTTAATCTTTTCTATCCGATGATTGAGTTCCAATCTAAACCGTTAAAATTATTCCGGTGGTGAATCAACTGAATTGGTTTAATGGTAAAAAATATCGATTAAATTGTCTTAGTAGAGATCATTGTTGGCCAAATGAAAGTAATTTGAGCTCAAATTCTACATTTAAATTTATTTTAATTTTTTTCATTGAATAGTCAAATTTCGATCCAAACCATTGAAATCCAATTTCGCTTCTAAATTTCACCTGATCATATCGTCAAAGAGTTGAAGGGAGAAAACAACTTCCGATCTTCTAAAAAGGGAAATCATTTTCCTCCATTTGGGGGAAATCATTTTCCTTCGAAAATGGTTTTTCATTCTTTATTGTGCCAAACAACATAAAATTGAAAAACCATTTTATGAGAAAATCATTTTCCTTCTAATCAAACACTGCCTTAGTTAATTACAAAAAAGAAATAATAAGATGTAATATATTATTGTTCTTTTTTTCTTAAGGAAAAGACAAAATGCTAAATAATCAATTATTTTCATAGGTGGACAAAAATCTTTTGATAAATCAATACCACAAAATTATTAATCAGAGTCCTCAATTGATTAAAAAATATGTAATATTAGGAAGCCAATGTACAACATTTGTTTTCAAAGTGACGTAGCTATTTTACAAGGTGGCCAAACCTCATGATACTAAAGAACTAAAATTTCTAATTTATAAGGTTCGTTCTTTTCGTTACGAAATAGGGGTTGAGAAATAGGTGAAATTAGTCGAAATTGGTATATTTTTTATATAATGGGTAGAAGTTGGTTAAAATAGTAGGTTAAAGTTAGTTGAAGTGTGCTGAAGTTGGTTAAAATTGAAATTTTTTTATTGAAGTTCGCAAAGTAGATTGAAGTGGGTTGAAGATGGTAAATTGAGATTTACCAACGAAAAGAGCAGGGTCTAAGAGGGGATAAGATACAATGATGTGAAAATGTAGACATCAACGATAGAATCCAACATTGAATATTCAACATTTTTGTTCAAAGTAGTCAAAAAAATAAACTAGGGATAAAATAAAACTTTTCAAGTGCTATACAATTAATCAAGTCGTGCAAAACACAATTATAATTACAAAGATATTCGATTGATATGCACATATTTGTCATTTACTTTTTATATATCTTATGTTTTGAAAATCTAAAAAGAATTAAAGATTTTGTGGATACATCTCATGTAAACCATCAAAAGCACGCATCTATGCACTTGAGTGAACTAAGAAAATTAAAGGATGTGTTGCACGTGCTAAGCACGACCATGGTTACTAAGTCTGCTTTGTTTCGCTCGATGAGCAAAGTCTTGGTGTGGAAGTTTTCAAGCCCAAAATATGAATTCCACACCTCATCTCACTCGGATTTTAGCTTTTAATAATAATTTCATATTTTTATTTGTATTTTGTATTTCTCTTTTAGTAAATCAGCAACATGAGTAATCTTGGAGCTTTTGAAACTTAATAGAGTCAAAACATGAAAAAAAAGGAGCTTAAGAAGCCTAGGAAGAAGAAGGTAACTAACACCAAAATGGCACCACGAGTGTCAGTTTTGGCATGTTTATACCAATTTGTCACAGGCAGCTCATGCCATCCCGTTCTTGTAGTATTTTGTTTTTCCAACAAGGACGCACAATTAGCCCATGCCACATGGCATTATTATGCCAAACTCGTGGATATGGGGTCTATATAAACCATTATTCTCTGCCTTTTGTAACTAATTGTTCTAGCTTAGGCTTAGGCTTAGGCTTAGGCTTATGCTTAGTTTAGGGTTCTTAGAGGTAGATTAGTAGAGATTTGCTTCTTTTAGCTATATTTAAAGCTGATGAAGTCTTAATTTCTTGCAATGCTCACTTTGTCTCTTTTATACATTCATGTACTTGTAATTTACGTTCTTTTCTTTTTCTTTTTGGGTTTTTAGTTTGATTTTTTACGCTTAGATCCACTTGCTTTTGCTTATTCAGTGTACGTTAATGCTTTTCATTACTAGTCTTGTTCTATTTCATTTCTACTATTAACCTGCTAATTTCTTATTTCAAACATGAAAATTTCCAACTCTATCTCTCTCCTTTACAATCTATAAATCTCAGGTACCACTTTTTAATAGAAACAACTTTTAGGGACCACTTTTTGAGAATGAATTTTCAGGTGCCTCCTATTATAGCAACTAATTTTCATAGGTCGATATTTTACAAGAAAATGATTTTTGAGACTTTTTATTTCAAATTTGACCAAAATTTCTAGAATTTTTACTTTTACCAAAAATAGGGTACGGACAGTACAAATACTCTTGAGTATTGGGGTTTTAGAAAAATATGCCTGTCTTAATGTTTGCACTCCTTATGTTGATTTTACTTGTACTATTTATCATAGTCTATTATGATATTATTATTTTTAATTATTAAGGCGCACCATGCTTAACAAACTAATAAAATTTAATTTGAAATTTTTGACCACTACTTGAGCTTAGTCTACGTTAGATCTTGATGCTCCTCTATCTTTTAGTTTACAGATATTGCTAATCTCAACAATACCTTTCTTAGTTTAATTGCAGCATAGATCAATTTGGAGGGATTGAATTTGTTGGGAATTTAATATCACAAACTCCATATCTATTTGGGAAGAAGACTATGGTACTCTATGATTCCCAGCTATCATAGGAATGATAATTGTAGTAGTCGATCCATGATGCAAGTTAGTTGTTAAATCATTTTTCTTAAGCATAGGCACTTATTTAATCTCGAACTTCATAAGGACACTACAGGTAACTTATTTGCAATATAACAGGCTGAATCTTTGTATTATTTAATAGTCAGAAGATAACAGACCCAAACATGATTACTCGTTGTATGAAATTCAAAAATATCCATAAAAATTCTACTAGAAAGAGAGACTCATTCTAGAAGTAATGTTATTTCATTTTGAACTTCCTCCTTCTCTGGTAGGAGTTCTGCTCTTACGACCATAATTGACAAGCTGATGAGCTAAACAATCTACCAAAGAATTTTTGATCCTTGAATACGGTCAATAAAGAAAGAAAACTAGTTAAACTGTAAGTGCCATGCGTGCCAGAGGTGCCCTTGCGCTTGGATATTTGATATATTATTTTCACAAAACTGAAAATTCATTTGCAATTAGTTCAAATAAGAAAAGGTGTAAATGTTAAAAAGATTAAAAAATTTTCAGCTCTCCTTATAATTGCAAGAATTTCTTTCTCCATCATAGAATAGTTTTATTCTCTTTTATTAAAATTTTCATTACAATGTTTGCAGAGTTTTCCTTGTTCTTTGATTTTGAGTACTGCATAGTTGTGCTTATTAATGACATTTGTCTCAAGAACCAAATCATCTTCTTTATTAGGCAAATTAAAAACAAGAGTTTTTCACATCTTTGTGGCATTTTAGACAATCCTTGAATCATTAGGGTCCACATCAAACTTACTTCTGTCTTGAGTTTTTGCTACAATAATATTCTCAATTCGGCTAGATCTTTAATACAATATGAAAAATAGGCAAGACATCCTAAAATCTTTCTACTTGCTTCATATCTTCAGTCCTCTTAGGAATTTTTTTTTCCCATAAAAATATGATTTTATAAGATGACCTATCCAACATTATCTCTGGACCTAAAATTCTATTTCCCATTTGGCATTAATGTGTTTTTGCCAAGGATGATACCATGATCGATGCATTTCTGAGTAACCACTAGAACATCATTTTATGTTGTTCTGTAGTTTTAAAAAATATGCAGATATCGTCAATATAATTAGATAGCAATAATTAAGATATTTAAAGATAGTATACATCCTTTGTTGGAATATTTAATATGTATTTCTAAGACCAAATGACGTCAGTATCCACTCATAAAATCCTTGAGGAGCACTAACAACCATTAAAGGCATGCTTTTGTCATCCATCTTCATCTTCTAGTATTCCTTTTTACTGTCTATTCTTGAGAATCAACTAGCTCTTTGAATTCTTTTCAAAAGAACTATGTCATTAGGAATACAATAGCCATCAAAGAAAGTATTATTAAATTTTTTGGCAAGTGATGACCATCCTGGTGTTTTCTATTTTTTTAGAATGATTTCAAACCATGAATGCATGACTGGTGTAAGAACTCTTAATATTCCTGATTTGTTTATCAAATTCTAGAATATCCTTGTATGTATATGTATCATTTGTTTAAGTCGGATAATAGTGTTGAGATTCAACAAATCAATTTGAGCAAATGTCTTATCTTTGTCCTAAAATTTTCAGAAGATCATCAGGGTAGAGTTCCTTACATAATTCTTCATGTTGTTTAATAAATTTTTCTTTGATAAATAAATCAAGCAATGAGATTATTAGTGTCACTTCATGTTATACACGGATTACCTTTTCACCAAACTTGCTGCATATAAACTCAATCTTTTGATAAATGTATGCTCTACTTAACTGACCAATGGGAATAGAATGGCCATTTGTAGTGAATATGATTTAGCTTATGGTCTATTAACTTGGAGAACATAGACTTTGAAAATTATTTCTAATAATCACATAATGAGATGGTTGATTAGTGGCCCATATAATACATTGGACTCCTTTTATCTTAATAGATAATCCTTCTATGATTTTATTATAGCTCATATGCTATTACTAGCTGTCTACTCTAACTTGTAAAAGAGTTTTTTTCCACATGAAATATGGGAATAAAGATCTATTTCCCAAACTATGCAGAGCAATCACTTTTTATATAGTTCATAAGTCTGTATCCTTCTAAGCATATATTTATCGGGATATGTGCTATTACAATTAGTATTGGTGAGATCATAACAAATATTACAATCATATATTTAACTAATTTATCCTTATAAATTTGGCTCAGTAATAGTTTTGGTCTTATACCCAATGATTGCTTGTTCCGGACACCTACTTTGATCTACACTATGTTGTACAAGTAAAAGCACATTCTATTCATTTCATTGGTTGCATTAACCCTAAGATCTTACTTAATTTCTTCTTTTACTGAGGAAGATCCCTCTCCTTATTATCATCTTGCACTCATACTCTTTAATAATTGAGATTTAATAGTAATTTTTCCATTCTTATTGATTTGTACTACACTTTTCTTATTGTATGAGGAGTGTCACTCTTTCTCCATCCACTCCTCCAGTCTTTCTAGCCCCACAAGAACTGTGCATCTCAGGGCTGGGATAATCTTGAAGGGGAGGAAGAGAGAATTAAGAGGCTTGGACTAGGGGAGTTGGAGAAAAAAAGGAATATGGATGAGAAGAAGAAAAGAAGAATGGTAGAGAGAATCTTTGCCCGACTTCAAAGGGAGCAAGAAGAGATAAATCTAGGATACTAGATCCAAAGCTAGCTATAGATGAAGAAAATCATCCTTTGTAGCAGTACAACTCTTAACAAAGGCATACCTTATTGGGGTATATTTCTCTCAGACCTTTGACTAGAGAGGATTATTAGGGGTACTTTAAGCGCCAGGGTCATGATATTCTTCCTTTTCTTCGTTCTTTTTTATAAGTTTATTTTTTATGGTATTACAACACTTAGCAGTAATTGATGTACATATACTAAATTTATATGATCAATAGCGAATTTCCTTTTTACTTGTCCTTCTTTTGTGTGTTTCTAAAACTTATTTTTTCATATAATTTCCCCTTTCCCCCGAATCTCAAATTACCTAATAGTAACTCCTTAGAGTGTTTTTTCTTTATAAATAAAGAATTTAAGGGTTGCACTTCATTGCTTATACACTTTATAAAATTATCCAAATTTAGATTTCTTCTTCTTCAGCCTTTAATTCAATGAAAATGGTCCCACCCTTCCTCCTATGAGGGTGTTATCCTGAATTTGCATGAGTTGAGTTCTTCTTGTCCATCAGTTATCCTTTTGAAATTAGAACCCTTGAAGCTTATTTTTGTCTTCTTATTATCAAGAATTTCTTTAGATTGGTAATCTTTGATCAAGAAGTACGAAAGCTATCTAGAACTGAAGCCAATCATTGGAATTAGTTCAATGATTATTGGAGGAAGCTCTCCTTAAACAATTTCTCTTGCTATACCAATCCCCTTCTCGTGAGGTTCAAGAATTCTTAGGCAATCTCTGAAGGGTGTTCTCTTTTGTCAACATTGCTACTGGTAGAAGCTAGTGTCCAGGGGCCCCTACAGAAGATACCCTATGGATTAGGCTCTAAATACACTTGTCCCTAAGGGCATAGTGCCCATCTTAGAAAGGATGAATCTCCAACTTCTTCTAGGCACTAAGAATACTATCACTCTACCTCTATCTATGAAGTTCCAAAGATGGCCAAACTACCATCCTCTTCCATATGGGCTGTCATGCCCCATAGTTAGGTCTCTTACCTTCAAGTTTTAGTGGAACAATAATTACAGTATGGGCTTGTGTGCCTATTTTAGTAGGATGCTGATGCATATAATAAGCGCACACAAATGTCTAGAGTTAGAAAATAGATTGGGTCAGATTGACCTATGTAATAAATGGGTTAATTTCGTATCCGCTTTGAAAATAGCCTAGATTTACTCAAAATTAAAAACAACATATTTTCAAGCTAAAAGGTGAAATCGTGTCGACTTCATGTTGAAATCAGTTTGGTTCGGGCAGGGTTCGTATTTTTCTCAGTAATTTCAGGTCAGGTTCGTGTCATATTATCATGTTGGATCAGACTTTTTCAACTCTACAAGCATCTTATATCTTTCAAACTTCTTCTCCGCTCTCTAACCCCAAGTACCTCTTAGAAGGCTTGGAGCCTTCTAACAAGGGTAAAGAAAATTAGAGTTTAGCACTGAGTCTTTGCTGAGAAGAGAGAGGCTAAGACCACATCCATCTAGAGGTTCAATTGAGCTAGTACTTCAAGAACCTTGTGAAGATGAAGTAAAGGCGGTGGTGCAAAGGAGTACTAGATTGCCCCTTTTTATAAGGGAAAAGCTGCAGCGGAACTAGAATCTCCTGATGATTATGATTCAAAATAGTTTGCTAGGCCCATACCTTTGGATTTTTGCTTTTGAAAGCATATAACACACATTATTGCCCTTTTCCCCAGGGGTTATTATGCTTCTGTACCTATGTCTACTTCTATGGTAATGAAATATTATAGTCTAGGATTTTTTTATGAATTTCAAGTGAAATTTCACATTCTATGCCTTAATTGACTTTCTATCCTTAGTATAGATTTTCCCATTTATTACCCCTTAACTTTATTTTTCGAACATGATTTAACAGGCTAGACTTATAAAATCATTCAAAGGCCCAATCTAAGGTGTCGTCTATGGCTGTTTTTTCAACTTCCTTCTACCTGCTTCAAAAGGAGTTGCCATCACTATGTATTATAAGCTTCAAATCAAATTTTAGGCATTTTATCCCATCTTTTCATTCCACTCAACTTTACTCTGATCCTTCTCAAGCTGAAAATGGTTGTTGAGTGCTTCAAGAATCATATAAAAGAATATCCTAACCTATAAGAGGGTGTTCCACAGGCTTCTCATAGATAGAAAGGGCTTTATGGTGGCTTTGGGCTTGAATTTGAGGAACTTTTGAGTGTGTGCATGGATGATTACTAATGATGTTGAGCTAAAAGCTTTAAAAGTAGGGAGGATGTTGTGCCAATTTTTCATAATGATTGTCCATTATTTTGACGTTCACCTTCCCAAGCCCAATAGTACTATGTTGGAATAGCCTCTAAAAGGATTTCATGCCATTTCTAGGGGTTATTTCAAGTTTGAATTGAGATTTCCTTTGTACTCCTTCACCAAACACTTACTTGAGCTCTATAGAATCTCTCTTTGTCGTTTACTTCTAATAAAATTGATAACATTATAGTATATGAGCTCTTCTTTCTTATCCATGAAAAATTCTCATTTGAGTGAATTTATCTAGCTCCATAATTTCAAGGCACCATAGCGATTACAATCTCCAAGATGTAAGCAAGGAAAGTACCCTTCCTAACAAGCCCTATGAAATAAGGGGCTAGAAAAGGGGCATGGTATATATAAGGGATCTTCACAAGAAATGGGATTTCATACAATGGGTAAGGGAAATCTAAAGCATGAAACTTTTTAAGGAATGCTAAGGGAAAATTTCTTCTCAAGTTGGAGGATATTCAGCAAAAGATGGCCATATAGAGGTCACAAGTTGCTAATCTTAAAAAAAAGAATATTGTCAATATGCTAAATCATTCATAAATCTTAGCGTGAAACATTTCCATTCTATGGCATTGTCCTAAACCTTGAATTCTCTTTTATAGTACAAGATTTCTCAGATTCTCGACCTTCGTAGTTTAAGGGAAGAAGGGAGGAGGCCTTCAGAGTTAAATCCCTAGCCAATCCTTAAAATTGCTTAACGTTGAACCATGAAGGAGCATAATAAAATTCTTGTTAAGAAAAAAGAGGGAGAACTTAACCTTAATCGTACCATTCTTTGTGAACTGAGCTTGCAATTGAATGTCTTTTTTGCTATGAAGAATTGAGTACTATTGAGAGCTAACCATCTAAAGGCGTTCGGAAAAGTCTTTCCTGTCCCACAAAGAGGCCCAATGCAAATAAGGCTTAGGATTCCCCTAAAGTCTATGAGAGGAACACTAGCCTTGTGGTGGAGGCAGCATCTACTATCAACGTCACCCCTAGTAGAGTTATCCTTCTTAAAAGCCTTTCTACTAGTGCAAATATAATAGGTAGTCCTTTATCAGCTTTCAGGATTGATGGAACTAATGGGGCTCAGGAAGGTTCTTCTAGACATTATCAGTGGTTCCGCTAAGAACACGTCCATCAATCCCTGAACTTTCATCATCCAAGCTCTTCATCCTCTAAGAATCCTTATTCTCCTTCTAGCCAGCTTACATTGAAGGAGCATGGGAGCAAAATAGAGGCAAATAGGTGAAAAAAAGGGCTTTTAGGCACCAAAAATGACTTTTTAAATACTTCCAATCACTTGATTTTTTGATTATAGTCGAGATTATTTTTGGATTTTATTTGTTTTTTGTGTGATTATGTAGAGAAAAACGATTTGATGAGACATTAAGGTCATCTAGCTTAGTGTGCACGACGAGTTGGCAAAAATTTTGGAAAGTTGTAGGCAAATGAAAATTGAAAATTTTGTTGGTTCCAAGAATTTCCTTCTTATAGTGACTTTCCATATATTGATCAAGATTGGAGGAAGAAAAACCTACTCCAACTAGAATTTGGAAAGTTAAGAAAGCATATCATCATTTACAAACAAAGGTCTTGAGCACCACAAGTCATCATCAATTCTTTCCCTTCTTAGAATAGCTTAGTTTTAGTTTTTTAAAGTTGGTTAATTTAGTTTAATTCTCTCTTAAAACCTTTTGTTCAACTACTTAAGATCTAATTCATGTTAAAGTTTTGATTATTCAATCCATTTTTCTTTCAGTTCATGCTTTTAGTTGATCTGTTCCTGACAACTTCTTCCCTTTTCTCTTTCCTGCTTCTCTTTTCATTATGCTTATTTGCCTGTTAATAGTTGTTTAGTTTATACATTTAATCATGTTTAGGTTAGATTTAAATTTTTTAAGTTGATTGATTTTTGTTTTCATGTTTACTGCTTTCAACTTAGTTATTATGGATTAGTAGTTAGTGTACTGCCCATATTCGACCCCGTTCCTGTGGATTCAACGCTCAAGTGCTATGACTAACAATTGTACGCTTGTGGCCTAACTATGCATTCTTTTAGGATCACATTAAAAAAAGTCTTCTAAGCAGGGGTTGATGCTTCCACCCCATCTTTAGATGTTTATGGGGCTTCAGGGATCAATGGTTCATCCTTTTATTGTGAGCCATGGTAATTCACACTTTGTAAAGTTCTGTCTCACATTCAGCTTCTTCCTTTATTTTTGTTAACAAATCTCGGGCTTCCGTGTGTGCTCTTTCATTTTGTGATGGCTTGTACATTTGTATCCTTATGCTAGGAGCACCAACTTCTACAAGTACTAGGGTTTCTACAATATATGTCAGCATAAAAGGCATATGGCTAGTAGAACTCTTGATAGTTTACTCATCCACATATGTCCATTTGGTTTACCTCAACTTTCTTTCTCAAAGCCTGAATTATAAGCTTATTGACAGTTTCTACTTGCCCATTAGTTTGAGGCCTTGTCACTTAGCTATTGTGAATATTGATTCTTAACCCTTGCAGTATTCTTCGATTCTTTTACTAATGACATGTCTACGACTGTCCATAATAACACTCTTAGGAAGTTCATCTAATGAACATATCTTTCCATATAAAGTCTATTGCCTTTTATTCTATGATTTTTACTAGTAGTTGAGCTTCTACCTATTTTGTAAAGTTGTCCACCTCCATGAACAAGAACTTCCTCTATCCAAATGCAGTGGAAAAGGACCTTAAATATTCATCCCTCATCTTGTAAAAGGTATAGGCTCTACTATTATGATATATTAGTGGCCGATTCATGTATTTTGGGGGAGTAGAATTGACATTTATCACTTTTTCTAGCATAAACAAGTGCATCTGTGAGTAAAGTAGGCCAATAAAATCCTACCCTTAGCACCTTCCCTGCCACCTAAATGGATTTTAGCTAGGACGTAATATGCCCTTTACTTGTCCACACACTTTAACAGGGGCTTTGCATATCCTCTCTTATGACGTTCTTTTGAAATAGGCAAAATCGGATTGCCTTTTTCCTGAGCTTCTTTGCTTCTTTTGGATCTTCTAGAAGTTTTCCAGATTCTAAACACTCTATAATTTGGGGTCATCCCTTCCACATCCGTCGTATAGAACTCTTCATAGTCTATGCTTCTGTGTCTCAGAAACTCCTAAAAAACTCATTTTAAGAGTCTATTTATGCTAAACTAGTTAATTTACTTAGAATGTCTGGCTAATGATTTTCTAACCTTGCAATGTGAATTATCTCAAAATAAGTGAAATCTTTTAAAGGTCGTTGAATTTTCGTCAAGTTCTTAACCATCTGTTTTCCCTTAGCTTCAAATTCACCTTTGAGTTAACTTACCACTAGCTACGAGCCATTGAGGACTCTGCTATATTTTTGCCTCTAAAGTTTTACAAATCTCCACTCCTACTACGATTGCTTTACATTATGCTTCATATTGATGGTTAGTAATGCAAACCTTAAGGCATACTCATACTTCTCCTCTTCTGGAAAGATTAAAATGAGACTAGCTCCTGAACTACTCCATATAGTGAATCCATCTGCATATACAGTTCACCATTTTGCTTCTCATTCTATTCCTTGATCATTCAATAAACATTCAACTAGAAAATTGTATGGGACTTGTGCCTTGATTGCTATTCGAGGCTTATATTATATGTCAAAAATTTGAGAACTTCACTGCCCACAGCAATGTTCTTCTTGAGGAATCATATTTTCGTATCATCTTCCTTAATGGCTGGTTAGTCAAGACCTTGATAGGATATGCCTCAAAATAAGGCATTAACTTTCTAGCCATTGTGATTAAGGCCATGACTAACCTATCAATATTTGGATAATTGAGCTCTGAGCCTGGCAAGACATGACAAACAAAATAGACAAATTTTATCTCTTATCTTCCTCTTTTATCAATACTAGACCTAATTAAATTGAGGGTCAGGTCAGCTTAAGGGTCGGGTCATGAGCGTCGGTAGACAGGATATTCTCGACCCTGCACTGAAAGCCCGACCCTGACCATATCTAACCCTCATGCGGGTTGGCATATCCTTAACCCTGACTTTAACTCTGCAGGTACCCTCGGGCCATCGGCTCAAACATGACCCTCAAATCTCCCAATATAGAAAATAAGATTTTTCAATAAGTTTTTTTTAATTATAAAGGTCAACATTAAACATCTTACAAAATAAAAAGTTAAACGATAATATAATGCTCCAATAAAGCGTATCGCAACTGCAAACATGCCAATGCATAATTTATTTATTAAATCAATACACCAATTAGTTCACTAAAATGGCTATTCCAAACATGAGAGAAAGTGCGTTAGAAGGTTACGAACCAATAAGATTTGGTAAAGTGAATGGGGGAGATGCTAAGGGGACATGAGAAAGTGAAAGCGAAAAAGTTTTGAACAATGAAACCGAAAGTATCTTATTTTTATTTTAATTTTTAATTATTTTTTAAAAAGTGAGGGTTAGCAGGTTAGATCAGAGGGTCAAAACCTTTACACAACCCGACC
The DNA here is from genome assembly GCA_002740545.1 of Lophocereus schottii. Lineage (NCBI taxonomy): Eukaryota > Viridiplantae > Streptophyta > Magnoliopsida > Caryophyllales > Cactaceae > Lophocereus > Lophocereus schottii. The sequence continues at coordinate 15,107 of NCQV01099588.1, forward strand.
CTCATCATAGTCCAGTACCCTCAATTTGAGTGTCGGGGCGGATCGGAGACCAAAAAAAGCCAACCCTAAGCACTATTTTTGAGGGGCGGGTCGGACGGGTCTCCGACCCGTTGATCAGGTCTAATTAATACTGCACTGAAAGCCACATATAACACTCCCAATGTGTATGTCTCACTATTTGTACACTCTTTAATTCAACCTTTAATAAAACTGATAAACCCAATGATCTGGGCGTTATAGCCATCCAGAAGAACAAGGCTTTAAGCGTGTGCACTAGATATAACATAGGTAAGCATAGATCACCATCACACACATTCAGACATTATCAAATCATATCCAAATAGCTGCTAGCCACCACAAGGTTTATACACCACAATAGAGCAATTCTCCATAAAGTTTATACCTTCATCAACTGAAAATCTCCAAGTACGGTTTCCAAATATTGTTGAACTAACATCATTATCGATCCATCCGTATTCCCGTGCTCACTTACTTTCTTCAATTGGTTAGCTAGCATAAGAGCGATTGACTGAGTATTTGCCTAAAACAAAACATGACAAACTTTTAGAAATGTGAGCCAAACTCAGTACATGCGTTCCTATATTGTTAAATGATCACTGAAACATTGGTTGGGCGCACGCTTTGTTATTCATTTTACTTTAAAATAGTAAATGAGATGAACTAAAGCTATATTGCTAATTATTATCTGGTAGTGAACCTCTTGTAATGGTTACAATCTTAGATAGGTGTATACCTGTCAAATTGATCGGGAGACCTGACTTGAGGATGCATAGGTAACTAAGGGGTGAGTGCCCTATCAGTGATAACTTATACGGTCATTGATTAAGTGATTAATCACTGTGTAAACTAATTCATTGATATGCTTACCAAGATATTGTACCTTTGATAAATATCTTTTGATTTCTAAAGATGCAGACAATGAATGTACCTAGGGTGTTTAAAATACAATCTCACTTGATAACATTTATGCATAATGAGGAACGATAGACTAAGCCCCGATTCTACTTAAGAAATGTAATGGTAGGTACATGTAGTTAGTCAACAATGCTCACTTTCGTAATTTGTAACTTTAATAGAAATTGATTCATTAAATGACATCCACAACTCAATATTTCAAAATAAGATAGACTACACTAAGATGATTCAAAAACTAAATATATTAGGGTAATTTAACCAGAGGTAAAATGAATTGGAGCAAAATAGACCAAAATAAAATAATTGAGGTTATAATGAAAAGACTTTAATGATTATAAATGGAATATAGGTTTTGATATTTCTAAAATGAATAACAAGGGTGTAAGGCCAAGAGGGGTGTAATTGGGTTTAGAATTGCTTTGATCATACCAACTTGGCCCAACAAGTATAGTTCTTGAGTTATTACTCTCCTCACTTCTCCAATTTCATTTACATGCTGGTTTAACTCAGTTTTCCAATCCAGTTGAGTTTTGAATCACAATCAAAGTTGTTAAACTCACTTAACTCTATATTTTCTTTGTAATATCCATAATTTTTTAGGAACTTTTGATTAAACTCCCAAAATTCTAGTTCACAGTCTCGCGATGTTTTAATATTACTTCAAGGTCCACCATAGAAAATTCATATCTTTCACCCTCGCCTCAAATTGAGACATAAAACCCTAATATAAAAAGCTTAAGAAGTCCTGTAACACTTTCATTCACAATGCAAAATGCAACTACCATAACACAACTTCTAAAATTGAGCTTAAACAAAACTGTGCATAGCTCCAGTTTATCATGCGCATTTTTCATAATTGTTCATAACTTTTCCACAAAACTTATAATGAAGTGATTTGAGAGGCATCTGAAAGATAACTCATTGAACCACCTATCTACCAAAAATTATAATTTTTTGATGCACCAATAAATATCAGTTTATTTTCAAAATGCCCCTGTTTTTGAATATGTTTTCAACCCTATATGCTTTTTTCCCCCCTCCATATAATCACTCAAAATACTCCCATAAACTCGAATAAACCAAACAACCTTTTTGGGTTATTTATAGGGTTTTTATAACCCACTAATTTGGGCAAAACTCACGTAACATCATTCTTTTACATTAATAACACGTCCAACTGCCAAATTTCACCTAATTCAATTTAATAACATACTTGATTCAAAAATTAAATTAAATCATACATGGCCATAAAACCCTAAGTGATGCTTAATTGAAATTCACATCCATACTCATTCAAAATCATCTTACGTAATATCATATTCACTCCTAATGATAATGATTACGAAACCAAATCAAAAGAATTCAAGGCTCTACTTCCAAACTCAACCACACATAATAAAACATTAAATAGCACTCATTTATATCAAAATAACATGATCCATAATCAAATCCAACATAAAACTAAGAATTAAACAAAGTTGGGTTAAGGTTTACCTCACTTAAGCTTGAAAGAAGAGATAAAGGTGGTGTTTGGTGGTGGTATGGAGTTGGGTTGTGGTTGGTGGTGTTGGGACTGGGGGCTGGTGGCCGGAGGTGGCCCTGGCCAGTGGCAGAAGGTGGCAGCAACCACCAGAATTTAGCCACAATAGCAGCAACAATAGTAACGTGGGGGAAAAACACAGGAAAAGAGGAAGGAGAAAAATGTGTGGCTAGACTTGCTTGAATTTTTTTTGAACTCATCTCAACAACTTGGCTGATATTTAAGCACCCAAAAATAGCTTTTTGCTAATTATAGTTAGGCATAAATAATAATAATTAGCTGAATCCAGTGCATTAACTTATTGGGCCTCAAATTAGGCTTAGAAATAAAACACTCTGTGGTGGTAACATTTTTGAGTAGCTTAAAATTAAATGTTCGCGATGTTGTGAAAAATAATTGAATCTCTTAACCCATATTTATCAGGGTTTACTATTGATTCACCCGAAATTTTATGATAGCCAAAGCCCGAATTATAAAGTGGGGTCTAAATAAAACTTTTTCAATTCGGAATGATTAAATGCGATAAATGAATGCGAATAAATTAATAACATGGCTTAATTAAATAAATAAACATGATTTAGGGTCGGGATATTATAACCTTCTCCCCTTAAAGGGTTTCGTCTTTGAAAATTATGAACTTTGTCACGAATATGCAGGAAGACTTGGCTGTCATTTCTTCCTTAGTTTCCTAAGTGGTTGAGGAGGAATGATTTGTTCATAGTATTTGGACTAACGATATCTTCTTGTTGCCTAGTTGTTTAATTCTGTGATCTAGTATTTGGACAGAACGCTTTTTATATACTAGATCCCTAGTGATTTCAATGGGTTCAGTTGCAACTATATGATCAGCATGATCCCCAGTGACTAAGGGTAACTTATAAGTTGGTTTTCTATGAGATATGAAACATGTTATATATGTGTTCAAGTTCTATAGGCAGATCCAGTCAATAAGCTATAGGGTTCAATCTTTCAATAACCTCATATGATCAAATATATCTTGGGCTCAATTTGCCTCCCACTCCAAACTTCTTATACCTTTAGTTGGTGAAATTTTCGGAAAAATCTTATCACCTACTTGAAACTTCAGAGACCTTCTTCTTTTGTTAGCATAGTTTTTCTGTCGGCTCTGGACAACCCGTATATGCTCTTGAATCTTCTTTATTGTTCCAGTAGTTTCTTGGATTAGTTTTAGGTCCAAGGTCAATGCTTCATCTAAGTCACTCCATCACAACAAGGCTCTATATTTTCTTTCATATAGAGCCTCAAACGGGCCATTTTAATGATGGACTGGTAACTATTGTTATAAGAAAATTCCATCAATGACACCTCATCTTTCCATTTCCCTTGGAACTCCCATACACAAGCTTTTAATATGTATTCTAGAATCTGATTCACTCTTTTAGTTTGCCTATCTATTTTAAGATGATAGGAACCGCTAAAATTCAATTTGGTTCAAAATGCTTTTTGAAGTGCTTGCCAAAAGAAATGGGCTTGAAATCTCTGATCTCTATCTGACACTATGTCTGTTCGAATTCCATGAAATTGAACTATCTCCTTAACATATAGGTGGTTTACTTTTCCAACTCCCCAAATATCCCAAATTGATAGAACATGGGCAAATTCAGTGAGTTAATCAACTATTACTCAGACGACATTCTTCTTTAATGCAAAAAAAAAAAAAAAAACCTAAACCCAGAACGAGTCCATTAAGAATGAGTCCCATGTCCAAGTGGGGATTTTCAAAGGTTACAGTTCACCCACGGGACATTGATCCTGAGCTTTAACCTTTTGGCAAATCAGACACTTGTTTGCTTACTCTGTGATCCTTTTCTTCATATTATTCCACCAAGATTATCATCTTAGGTCTCTATACCTCCTGGTGCTTCCTGGGTGCACTGAGTTTCGGGTGCTGGGAGCCTCCTCTAAGATCTCATTCCTTAATTCCACATTTTTGGGTATACACAGGTGATTCAAAATCGCAAGGTTCCATCTTCCTGTACAACAAATCCAGGCGACTTCCCTCTCTTAAGATTTTGCTTTATCCTTAGGAGTTCAAGGTTGTCTTCCTGGTTCACTCGAATTTCCTCCACTATGGAGGGCTATAAAGTAAGTGCTAACAATTGAATACCTACTTGCCTACGTGACACTAATTGAATACCCAAGTCCTCAAGTTCTCTTAAGAGGTTCAATTAGGTAATCACTACAGTGTTTAAACTATGTTGTGCCTGCTTACTCATTGCATCTACAACAACATTTGCTTTTCCTAGGTGATATTAGGTATATAGGTCATAACCTTTAAGAAATTCTAGCCAACACCTTTGTCTCAAATTGAGCTCCTTTTTTTTTTTTTTGAGTGAAGGTATACTTCAAGCTTTGATGATCTGTATAGATCTTACAAGGTACTCCATATAAGTAACGTCTTTAAATTTTCAGTGCAAAGAACACAAAAGCTAGTTCTAGGTCATGGGTAGGGTAACTCCTCTCATAAGGCTTGAGCTGTCGGGAGGTATAAGCTACCACTTTATCTTCTTGAATAAGAACACTCCACAACCCATTCTTCGATGCATCACTATAGATAGTGTATCCATTACCTTCCATGGGTAGTGTTAGATTGGGGTGGTACTTAATCATTGCCTTAATTCTTGAAATGCCTTTCACACTTCTCTATCCACTTAAACTTAATAGTTTTCTTCAACAAATTGGTCAGGAGAGATGCTATCTTTGAAAAATCCTTCATAGCCCTTAATAATATCCAGCTAAACCCAAGATGCTTGTAATCTCAGTGACATTGGTGGATCTTCGCCATTCGATAATTGCTTTCACCTTCTAGAGGTCAACCTTAATCCCTCCTTTGAAACTACATGTCTCAAAAATTATATTTCTTCTAACCAAAACTTGCACATCTTTAATTTGCCATATAATTGGTGTTCTCTCAAGGTCTACAACATTGTGTTCAAATGAGCAATGTGCTCATCTTTGTCCTTAAAGCATATCAAGATGTCATGCACAAACTTGTCTAAATAGGGTCTGAAAACTCTATTATTAAGATTCATAAAGGCCACAGGAGCATTGATCAAACCAAAGCGCATCACCGTGAATTTGTAGTGACCAATTCTGGTCCTAAACAAGGTTTCGGGGATGTCTTCAGCTTTAATCCTATGCTGATAGCATCCAGACCTCAATTAGTCTTGGAATAGGCTCCTGCTCCTTGCAGTTGATCAAATAAATCATCCATTCGGGGCAAAGGGTATTTATTTTTGATGGTGATCTTGCTAGGCTCCCTGTAATCGATACATAACTTTAAGGTTTCATACTCCTTTTACAAATAAAACTGGGGCATCCATGGTGACCCACTTGGTCTTATAAATCCCTTTTGCAATAGCTCATCTAATTAAATCTTCGGTCCTCTAAACTTTATTGGGGACATACAATATGGGGTTTTGGAGATGGATTGGGCACTAGGGATTAAGTCAATCCCACAATCAATTTCTCTTTGAGGGGGAGGTTATGGTAACTGTTCAGAAAAACATCTCTAGATTCACAAACGATATGAATATCTTCTGCTTTTTTCTTCCTTTTCTTTAGTGTCAATGGCATAAAGCAAATACCCAGCACATCCTTGACACAATAGTTTACTTACTTTCATAGTGGAAATCAAGGGACATGGTTTTTCCCCTCTTCACCCATAAAAACATACGTCTCTCCTTTTGCATCCCTTAAAATAACCTCAAGGCCGATCTTTAAAATCAACCATAGTCCCATAAGTCAAATTGAATCAAATCTCCAGGAAATTTGAGTCCACCAATAGCATTCGGGATAAGTTTATAAGAGATAGGACACTCAACTATAGAGTGATTGGTAACTTGATTCTATAATTAGTTTTTGCCTTCATATTCTCAAGGTTCAATTGCATGGTAGATCAGGTTGTTATAAATGAATGAGTGGCACTTGAATCAAACAATACACAAAATAACTTTGAATTTTTAAAGAGAGTTCCACCTAAGCTGTCGCTCATATAATTCTTGGTAAATATGGATCGATTGACCAACTTATTGATTATGAATATAGAAAGCTAAATCCTCCTCAAATCTCATAATTTTCTGTCTTTCAGATGACATAAACTCAGGAATAAACCTAAATAGTTTCATAAACTTACTAGCATATGGCGTTGTTATCATACTACCACTCATCTTTAGTTTTATAAATTCTTTTTCCTTCTGCCGTTTTACCATAACTGTGTAAAATTTGGCTTTTAGTTCTTCCAGAATTTATTCCAAGTGAATTTAGGCTCTAACATCCTATCCTTAATAGTGTTCCACCAGGTGTCTACTTCCCCGGTTAGCTAAAATATCTCAATGTTCACCTTTTTTTTTCGTCTGAAACCTCTATTACTGTGAAAGTCTTCTCCATCCCTCTAATCCATTCTTCTAATTTCACTGAGTCATACTTTCTATCATATACTTTAGGGTTACATCACGTATCCTATCTACTAATTTATTGACTTTAGGGGGGCTTTAGAAGGTGTTGGGGGAATTCTTTCCTCAACCTAGACACCAAGGTCTGCTAGTAGTTAAGGTTCCCCCATATTACCAACCAACTCAAGGGGTAATCGGGGCATTCCATTAAGGTTTGATGGCACATTACATGAAGTTTGGTCACATGACCATTGACCATGATCCAAATTATCTCTTTTGTGGGTCTCTGCATTATTTTGCACTGATTCAGATATTCTGACTATACATTAAGCACAATAATCTAATCACTTAACTACAACCAGCATATGAGATACACGTGCACAACGAAGACAAACTAACATGGCTTAAGTGTTATTTAAACATAACCCAAAGTTTCATTACATCATTGTCATAAGTGTTCACTTACATACATATACATGGATCAACAAAAGAATATTACTTCTAGCTGACTACCCAAAGTCAGCCTTTACCCCAACCTCCTAACTAAATACTACCTAGTCCCAATAAACTAAGTCCGCCACATGCCCAAAAGAAGGCATGAGTCAACGCAGTTGAAAAGATCTGCCTAACTATGTATAATGCCATAACTTGCTTAAGACTTATCTATCCAACAGACCGTATTATATACTTGTGGGGCTCAAAATGTAATCTAATTGAGAAATCAATACCTAAATCAATCTAGCGATCCCTAAATGGATAGTAGTCTGAGTCAGACTCATCCCCAGGCTCCTCGCCCGAGTCAAAAATGCTATCTTAGGTGCTCGACTCTGCATCCTTGATATCATGATCAGGCTGATGTATCCCCAACTCTTGGTCCTCCAGTAGATCCTCCATGAGCTTGTCATCAAAGCTAAACTCCACTACCTCTGGTGTGTCATAGAGATCCACGACAATGTGAACCTTCCCTAGTCTATTAGAGAGAGGGATACCCTCTTTGGATTTTAATGACTCAGGGCTATTAGGTAGCTGAGGAGTGCCCTGTGCAGGTGGTGATGATGGGGGAGATGTAAAGTGTAAAGAAAATTATACTGTAGAATGTCCATGCTAATCCTCCTTTGCTCAAACTCCTCCCTGAGTAACAGATCGGTGGTAATGTTAGCCCAAGGCCGTTGAAGTTAGAGACCATGTCTGCTCCATCCTGGGGCTCCAGTAGTTATAAAGTCATGATATCGGGTCCTAAACTCGAGCCAAGGGGCAACTATAGGCAAGGACCACAGCTACTTACGTGTATAGACCGTAACACTATGAAACTCAGAAAAGGGGTCCTGCATGTATGCTACCGTACTATCATATAATAAAGAGATATAAGTGGCCAGAGAAGTATACGACATCATATTCACTGCAAACAAATCCATGTCATACGGAATAATATACAAGAAGAACATGTGAGAGATAAACATGCATTTCTATTATCACAAAACTCTAATGATATATTATTAACCTTCACTAACCAACCATCTCACCCTCCTATCTTCACTCTCCATACTCCATAGTCCCTCAAGGAAACTCAAACCTGCCTCTGATACCAACACTACAATACTCCCAATGCGCATGTCTCACTGTTTGTATACTCTTTAATTAAACACTTAATTAAAACTGATAAACTCAATGATTAGGGTGTTAATGCCATCCAGAAGGATAAGACTTTAAGCATGTGTACTAGATATACCACAGGTAAGCATAGATCATAATCATACATATTCAGACATTATCAAACCACATACAAACAACTGCTACCCACCGTAAGCTTTATACACCACAATAGAACAATTCTCCATAAAATTTACAACTTCATCAAATGAAGATCTCAAAGTATAGTTCCTAAAATATTCTTGAACTAACATCATTACCAATCCATCCATATTCCCTTGCTCACTTACTTTCTTCAGCTGGTTTGCTAGCATGATGGCGATTCACTGAGCACTTACCTAAAACAAAACATGACAAACGTTTAGAAATGTGAGCCGAAGCTTAATACATGCATTCCTTTATTGTTAAATGATCACGGAAAAATTGCTCGTGCACACGCTTTGCAATTCACTTTACTTTGAAACAATAAATGGGATGAACGTAAAACCATATTGCTAGTTATTATCTAGTAGTGAACCCCTTGTAATAGTTACGATCTATAAATAGATGTAACCTGTAAAGCTGATCAGTAGACTGGCCTGAGACTGTGCAGGTAATTGAAGGACAAGTGCCTTCTAAATGATGACTGATAGGGTCATTGATTAAGTGATAAATCCTCAAGTAAACTGATTCATTAATATACTTACCAAGACATTGTAACTTTGATAAATACATTCTAATTTATAAAGATACAGGCAATGAACGTACTTGGGGTGTTTAAAATACAATCTCACTTGATAATATTTATGCATAATGAGGCCCCGATTCTGCTTAAGAAATGTAATGGTACGCATATGTAGTTAGTCAACAACACTCACTTTCATAATTTGTAACTTTAATAGAAATTGATTAATTAAATGACATCCACAATTGAACATTTCAAAATAAGATAGATTACACTAAGATGATTCAAATACTAAATATATTAGCATAATTTAGCTCGAGGTAAAATGAATTGGAGCAAAATAGACTAAAATCAAATAATTGAGGTTATAATGAAAAGATTTGAATAGTTATAAATCGAATATGGTTTTTTGATATTTTTGAGATGAATAACAAGGATTTAAGACCAAGAGGGGTGTAATTGGGTTTGGGATTACTTCGATCATACTGACTTGGCTAAACAAGCACTGTTCTTGAGTCATTACTCTTCCCACTTCTTCAATTTCATTTACATGCTCATTTAACTCAGTTTTCTCATCCATTTGAGTTTTTAATCACAATCAAAGTTGTTAAACTCACTAAACTTTATATTTTCTTTGCAATATCCATAATTATTTAAGAACTTTTGATTAAGCTCCCAAAATTCTAGTTCACAGTCTCGTGATATTTTAATACTGCTTTAAGATCCGCCTTAGAAAATTCATATATTTCACCCCCACCTCAAATTGGGACATAAAATCCTAATATGAAAAGCTTAGAAAGTGCAATACTTTCGTTTACAGTGCAAAACACAACTACCACAAAACAACTTTTAAAATTGAGCTTAAACAAAACTGTGCACAGCTGAAGTTTGTCATATCTTCGTAAATTGCCCATAAATTTTTCCACAAAAGTCATAATGAAGTGATTCAAGAGCTATTTGAAAGATAACTCATTTACTTACCTATCCATCAAAAATGACAATTTTTCAATGCACCAATAAATACCAATTTATTTCCGAAATACCCATATTTTTGGGTCTGTTTTTAGCCTTATATGCTTTTTTCCGTTACATAATCAATCAAAATGCTCCCATAAACTCATTTGCTTGCATTAACAAACCAAACAACCTCTTTTGGTTATTTATGGAATTTTTCATAACCCACTAATTTTAGCAAAACTCACATAACAACACTCTTTTAAGTCAATAGCACATCAAATCTTCACGTTTCACCTAATTCAATCCCAATAACATACTTGATTCAAAGATTAAATTAAATCATACATAGCTATAAAACCCTAAGTCATGCTTAATTGAAATTCACATCCATGCTCATCCAAAATCATCTTACACAACATCATATTCACTCTTAATGATAAAGATTACAAAACTAAATCAAAAGAATTCAAGATTCATCATTGCCAACATCAAGCTTGCATGATCATGCTTGATCTCAATTCTTACCTACTTCCAAACTCATCCACACATAATAAGACATCAAACTAACACTTGTTTATATCAAGATAACATGAACAATAATCAAACCCAACATAAAACTGAGAATTAAACAAAATTGGGTTAAGGTTTACCTCACTTGAGCTTGAAAGAAGAGAGGAAGGTGGTGTTTGGCAGTGGTAGGAGTTAGGATTGAAGTTGGTGGTATGGAGGGTAGGAGCTGGTGGTTAGATGTGGCCTTGGCTGGTGGCAGTAGCCACCAGAATTCAGCCACAGCAGCAGCAGTAGTAACATGGGAGGAAAAGAAAGGAAAAGAGGAAGGAGAAAAATGTGGGGCTAGACTTGCTTGAATTTTGTTTTGAAACTATCTCAATAACTTGGCTGATATTTAGGCACCCAAAAAGTAGCTTTTTACTAATTATAATTAAGTATAAATAATAACAATTAGCTAAATCAAGTGCATTAACTTCTTGGGCCCTAAATTGGGTCCAAATGAATTGGGCTCTAAAATAAAACACTCTGTTGCGATAAAAGTTTTGCATAGCTTAAAATTTAATATTTGTGACGTTATGAAAAATAATTTAATCTCTTAACCATGTTTATCAGAGCTTGCTATCAATTCACCACAAATTTTACGATAACTAAAATCCAACTTGCGCTTCCTAAGCCTAGGGAAGGTATCTTAAACATGATTTAGGGTTGGGTTATTACACCACATATGATGCTGATAAATGCATCATAAGATTGTTCCTAAGCCTAGGGAAGGCATCTCAGACAAATATTTCTTAATTTTTTAAAGGTCTCCTCTGTCTTTTTTGTCCATCTAGCCTTTGATTGACCTTAGGCACTTAAAGAATGAGAGACACTTCTATGATGAGTTGAAGACCACCCTTCCTAGTGCCATTGTGCATATCGTTAATTTCTAAACTTCTTTCACTATCCTAGGACTTTGCAGAGCCAGCACGACTTTTTACCTTTTCTAGATTTGCTTCTATCCCTCTTTCATTAATCATGTAACCGAGAAATTTTCCTATTGACACCTCAACGTAATTTTTTGGGGTTCAGCTTCATACTATATTTCCTCAAAGTATCAAAGGTATCCTTCAAACCCAAGAGGTGTTGATTTGAAGTCTTAGAGTTTACAGTTATATCATTTACGTACACTTTCATATTTTTTCAAATTTCTCTTTGAAAGATCTCATTAACTGACCCCTGGTATGTGGCACTGGCATTCTTCAATCCAAATAACATTCGCTTTGTAGCAGTAAAGACCTTGTCATGCAATGAATGCTGTCTGGTCCTAGTCTTGTGTCCACATATAAATTTGATGAAAACCTGATAGGCATCTATAAAAAAACATATAGGCATGAACATGACTAGAATCTACCAATTGATTAAATTTTGAGAGTAGGAAACAATCCATTAGAGAAGTCGTGTTCAATAACTGTAATCTACATACATCCTCCAGGTGTCACAAGACTTCCTAACCATAACTACATCTAACAATTTATCCTTTGATAAATATAACATCTAATAATTTATGTACTTGTTTTGAGACTGTATTGTTCTTATCAAGAGCAAAGTGTATTATTTTCTATTTAACAGGTTTTTCTTCGGGATTTATAGCCTATCTGTGCAACATGATGGCTGGATATCAATCCCTAACATCTGCAAAGTTTTTATCTGTATGTTGACTTAATAGGATTTCAATGACTTTACAAAGTTTTCATCTATATTATACCCTATTCACATTGTCCTGGACTCACCTTGTGATAGGTGTACCTCTTGCAATTGATCATAAAGCTCTAGCCTATGGTTCTTTATATCCTTATTAACCAACTCTGGTACCATCATCACATTGACCATTGGCTGCTCCATTATCTATTTCTAATTTCTTTCTCCAATTGTATACTCAAGGACTAGAAATGAGGTTTTTAGAGATGCTATATAGCATTATTTTGTTCTATTTTGATATCCCACTATCCTTTTTGTAGAGCCACTATATGCCTAATATTAAATTTTAAGGTTTTAGTTGGATAGTTTTGATCTCAAAAAGTTCAAAAGCGGCGTCTCCCCATTAAACTGTATGCAGAGGACACATCCATAGCTATGAACTCCACCATCAGTTGGATTTTTCATTTTTGCGCCCTTACTTTTGGAGGCAATTTGATTACCCCTTGAGATATATGACATCCTTGTAAAACATATAATAGGGATATGGGATAAAGATAAATCTTTATTTTGCAAACCAAGCTTAACAAAAGAATAATGGAACATAGCATCTACTAAACGTCCAAAATGTACAAATACTTGGCTAATCTCTTAATGAACCATTGTCAACTTAAGTACTAAAGGATCATCATGGGGTGAGAGGGAGCTCTTGCCCCTTTAAAAATCATCTTTGCTTGAGATTATACTATTATAGAATTTATACCAGAATGTTGCTCGTATAGAGTTATCATACAAACCTTTAAGGCTTTGTTTGACGATTTAGTTAAGGGTACTCCAGCCGAGATTACTTGTTTTACTTTCACAAACTCTACAGCAATCTTTGCAGTCTTTCTGTTCCCTATAAATTGAGCAATGAATCGGGCAGAAAGGTCATCCTAGGAACTAATTGATCTTGGGGCAGTTTGTTGAACCAAGTTTATGCTACTCCTTTGAGGGAAGCTACGAAGTACCTACAAGTCGTTGCTCCTAAAGGAGATGGTTATGGATAAATATAAGCTAGACAGGCATCTAAATGTTTTCAAGGGTTTGTAATTCCCTTATATTGGCCTATTTTTGGTATAATAATCCTCTTTGGTAGTCTGCATTTTGGATCTTAACACTAAAAGATGTTTCTATAGGTGGGCTATTTGTTGGAGGAGCACATTGGTTGCTTACTTCATTGGCTCACTCTTGAGTGCGCTGTTTTATAAAAATAGTTTTAACAAAAGCAAAACTTTGCTCCTATGTGTCTTCCTTATGCTCTTCTTTCTGATTAGACCCTTCTCTAACAGGCTTCTTGTGTGTGGATTTCTCATGATCAACCTTCTTTTAGTTAAAAATTTCTATCAAGTCTTCTTCTTTTCTCCATTGCAAATCCTATTATGAGGATCCCTATCCTACAGACCCCTATCCAGTCCTTGACAAATGACCTTTCACGGGTTATTTTCTGTGGCCTTTGCCAAGCAGCTAGTAAAGCTTCCAACTTTTTTTTATTTATCATGGGAGCCATGATTTAATTGACTTTTACTATGATCAATCCACCTATCAACCTTTGGACATTGTTCCTCTATTCCAAGGCAAGCGTATGCATGGGAGACAAACGTCCATCAGGAGGGGTTGTTTTCTCATGATCTGAGGCACCTTCTGCTACATGATCTCTACAATTTTCATGATTTGTATCTTTTGTCTCCCAATTTCTTTCCCTTTACCAGCATCAAGATCCCCACAACACCGTTAAATATTGTAGCACAACATAGATTCTAGGTTTCTTTTCTAGACCTAGTGAAGCTTTGCAACCACCCTCCAACGAAACCTGCATGATCAATTCTTAGAAGAGGGGGCTTTCTCCTTTTTAATAGTCTCGCTCAAGTTAGAGAATGAAATCTAATGGAGAATTAAACAATATAGGCTAAAATTATCTGTGTAGATTTATATTTTGGGTCTCCCTATAACTCGTTTATATAAGGCGCTTTCGGTGATTCACCTAAAGAAATTTAAGTAGAATTCCATATTTTTTAGATATGAATTTCGTTCTCAATTGTATTCATCCTTTAAAATGTTTACTATAGTTGAGAATATGTCGAAAATATATACTAGATTTATGACCATTGCACAAGTCATGGGCAAATAATTGAGTCCTAAGGCTTTGGCCTAATGCTCAATCTTGGCGGCTTGGCTGATTTGGTTTACTTTATCCTTTCTGACTTCTGTTAGGCTTGGTCTAATAGCTTAGGACAATTTATTTTCTTGAATCCACATCTAATTTTTAGTCTAACTTCACAATGGACCAAAAAAAAAAAAAGAAAACAATGTGGAAGGAAAAGCACTCAGGCATGACCAAAAAGGAGCCTTATGCAAAAACTCAATGAGTTTGATGCCACTGGAATAAGGTACAAACGTAAATCATTTAACTTGCTCGGTGTAAGGAAGACTATGGTCATAGAAAGAGGCTCAAACAGTAGATATGCAACTATCCTCATCAAATCACTCGAAGCACGACTATCTAGACACTATGTAAGAAGAGGATGATTGAAATGTCAAGCTTGATCGATGACATGTTGTTTTTCACAAAGCGAGTCCTTAACCAATGCGAAATGATGGTGAAGTATGATGTATTGTTGTAGTATCACTGTGCAATATTTGTAAGTGAAACTCCGCTTATAACTTAATAATTAGCCACTCTTGTATCATGTCTTGCTACTATTAATAACTTCGCATTAGCTTGCTAGCCCCCCCCCCAAAATCTGAAGATAATATCATTCTTTATTTTATAAATATTTTTCGAATTAAAAATTATGATTTAAATTTTTCTTTAAATTAAAAAGTTAACATTTATGATTTAAATATAACATATGTATAGCTTAAATTCTTTGAATTATAGTGGTTGTCCTATAGTGACAACCACTATAAGTCAATATATTGTGTAGTCCAAATACACGAACATACAAATATGCAAATTTTCAATTATGGTGGTTAGAGTTAGATTTTCATGGGAAGAAGAAAAGTGTAAGCTAATATATTAGTGTAGCTCTGGAATACAAATTATAAGGTAATATTGGGTCTATAAATTCGAGTTATCAAATATAGTAAATTTTCTAAAGTTTTCTTCAAAATTCACATACTATTTTCATGGTCCTCTATTGCTCATCTCCAAAAAAACTCAATTTTCTTGATCAAAATTGCATTGCATTGCGAGTCCATATATTTAGATTTATTATGTACTAGGGTGAATCTCGTGCTTTGCGTGAATTTTTATTAATATTTATTTAAGAATAATAAAATAAAAATAATACTTATTTAATAATAATAAAATAAAAATAATTTATCATTGCCAACATTTGAGATATACTATAATACACCACAATTATAGATACAAAAGTAATTTTAAAATAAATATAAATGAAATTATAATGATTAATGAAATTATAATAATTTATCATTTTTCAGATCATATTTTTAATATTCTTGGTTCATGATTTCAATATTAGATTTTGCATGAATTCTAAAAAAATACTAACACAAAAATGAACATATGATCTATACTTAGTTGTGTTAAATAGAAAAGTGAATTTATGACTTTCATTTTGATCATAGTGAATTTATGACTTTCATTTTGATCACGTGATTCATGTGTGTGTTCTACCTAAAAAATAATCATGGTAATTTATTAATAGTTTTATTGTTTTAAATAATTTAATAGTAAAGACATTTTTGACTTCTCAAAACTATTTATTATAAACTAAATTTAATATTAAAACTATTTTTCACTTTTTAAATTTTAGTTTTAAAAGAGTGCATTAAATCCTTATTATTATGTGGGATTAAAGAATTTTTTTTTAAAAATAGCCAATAATATAATATTTGTCAATCTACCATAAACTTATTTATACAATTTCTGTTTATATTATATACATGACATATGAAGTGCTTGCCAAATATGAATCTAATCTTAAAGAGAAGAGTAGTGACTGGATAGGACCTTGATAACAGGGAAATTAGGACAAAAGCCTGATGTTTGGAGTACAATTTTCTCTGCTGTGCATCATAAGACTATTACTTTTTCCACAAAAGATCGGTCTGATGCAGTGTGTAACACTACTGCTTATAAACCCAAGACCTTTTCATCACTTATTCGATGTGAGACTCTTATTTATGATATTCTTTCTCATTTAATCCTATGACATCCTCGTTATAGATAGAACCTCCTACATACTCTATTCCACCG
>NCQV01099597.1:0-11001 GCA_002740545.1 Lophocereus schottii
TTGAGTAATTAAATGGTGTACATAACTTGGGTATTTTAATATAACTTCAAAACTAATTAATGCAAGTAATTAAATCTGATATAAAGTAAATGAAAATAAAATAAATCACAATAAGATAAATGAGATTACAAAGAAAAAGGCCTTGATGGTGACAAATGGGAGAGTGGTTTTGGCCTTTTCTGAGATATGTTGCTGATACGGGTTTAAGGGTCATTGATATATAGCTTGGTTCAAAATAACAGCGAGTACACTAGATTGGCTTGATAAATAAATTTGATACATTCTGAATTGAGTAAGTAATAGAGGTTTGAGGTCAAGAAGATATATCTTGGGTCAAAATAATATAAACTACAATAACTTAGTCTGATAAATATGATTTATGAGTCAAAAATTCTCCCCACTTTTAATATTTTATTCACAAGTCCATTAAATACAGAATTCCACCCAAATAAGTCATTGAACTCAATAGAAGCTATTAAGCTCACTAAACTTGGTAGTTTCTTTGTAAAAATCCATAATTTATTTAAAACTCATAAACAAGCTCCCAAATTATATACATGTCTTCTTCTTTCTCATTAATCAAGCTAAAAACTCCATGAAAGTCCCCGAATATTCATTTCCCCCTTAAATGATCTTACTTGGCCCAAAATACACAAAATGTGTGCATGATTAATCTCACTCAATCTTTATTATTACTCTTTACACAATTATTAAAAATACTTCCAAAAATCACCAAACTCAAAATAGTCAACCAAAATTCATGAAATCCTATAGGAAATTCAAAAATAATATAGAAAATCTACAGTAAATTTGTCAGGATTTTCCTCCAAGTATATGTTGCACAGAAATTACAATAACAGCCTAATTTGCATCAAAGCATGTCAGTTCATTTCAAAAATTTATTACTTTCACCCTTGACCTCAAATGGAGACCTAAAATCCCAATATCAAAAGATTAAGTCCTAAAAAATTTTTCATTTACAATACAAAATACGATTCTCGCAATAGGATTTCCAAAATGAGGTTAGAACACAAGTATGCCAGTTTTGGAATAACCTGTGTAGTTCTCGTAAAACGATCATAAATTTGTCCACAGAACTTGGATTAAAGCAATTCAAAGGCATTTAAAAGCTAGCACAATGACTTATCTACCCACCAAAAATGATAATTTTTTAGTAGGCTGATCATTATCAGTTTAATCTCAAATTCACCCTTATTTTCTGCCATTTTCAGCCCTCACTGTTTTTGCATTCTCCTCTTTTTTTCACATAAATCCTCACTTGAAATCATTCCAAATCACCAAAAAAACCATGATAATCATCAATAAGACTGAAGATTGCAAAATCATATGCAAAACAACGAAAATCTATTACTTGACTTAAGCTAATTTGATCATGACAAAACTCTAACCTTAACATGCTTCAAGCTCAACCCCACCACGATCAATATCCCCAAAATCAATAAAATTTGCATGATAAAATCTACTTTAATCTCAAGAGCATGAATCATCACTAAAATAATCATAAAACCAAAAATACATCAAGATCAAGTTAGGGTTTACTCACTTTGATGCTTGAAAAAGAGGTATAAGTGGTGTTGGATATTTGTGGGAGCATGGGAGTGGCTAGGGTGGCTATGGGTGGCTGCCTGGTGGCCAAGGAATGGCAGCAAGTGGCTGGAAGGTGGTAGAACTGGCTAAAACATCCCTGGGACAGCAGCAAATAGCCATGTGCGAGGGAGGAAAAATAGGTGGAGGAGAGTAGAAGACTACTCTTTACTTGGTGAGAAGAAAATGATTTGGATGCTTATTTAGGTCAAATTTGGCTGATATAAGTAGCTTGTTGCCAATTAAAATTAGGGACAAATGATGGTGATTAACTTAATTTAATTGCACCAAACTTTTCGGGGCAAAATTTGAGCCCATGGAATTGGGCCATAATTTCAACTCAATGAATCAGGCTAAAATAAATGAATTCAGGCCCAAGTTTTTGCATAGTTAAAACTTAAAATTTTGTGACGTTATGGAAAATAATTTAATGCTCAATCATAATTACCGAGGCTCACTATCGATTCATTTAAAATTTAATCAATCAACGAAACAAGAATTAACAATCAATGAAACTTGAATTGCAAAATGGGACCCAAATAAAATATCCCGCAATCGGGATAATTAAATACGATAAATAAAATCGGCAAATTTAAATAACATAAGGTAATTCAATAAATATATAAATTGGATGCAATTGAATTAATAAACATGATTTAGTTAAATAAATAACCATGAGTGATTAAATCAATAAACATGATTAATTAAATAAATAAACATGATTAATTAAATAAATAAATATAATTTAAATAAATAAATATGGGTTAGGGTTGGGTTATTGCAATCTTCCCCACTTAAAAAGTTTCGTCCTCGAAACTTATGTTTTTTATTATGTATGTAATGCCACCTCAAGTATGGATAGTTGGTTTTCGCAGCTTCTTTCCAAAAAGGTATGATTAGCCCAAGATGCATAGCTGCTTAATTTTGCAGTCGAATATCTAGATCCTTAGCGACTTCACTAGCTCGATTACTTTGGTTCAAAATTGATATTCTCTTTAAAAGAAAAACGTTTTATTGCAAAGGAGGTACTCTATTCTACCGGTTCTCTGTCCTAACCGCTATAAGTATGAAAACCATTGCATGTCCTAGTAAATACCCTGACACTAATTCATAAAGCCGAATGTAACGAGGATTCAATTATTTCTTATATCCAGTCTCTTAATACCCTTGACTAGAGAAGCTCTTTGGAATGCTTTATATCTCATTTGAACTTTGATTGTCTCCTTCTTTGGTCAAAATGACCATATAATTCTTGTATAGTCCTTGTGTCACCTTAGCATGTACTTGAACTATCTCATTATTCTCGATGCTTCTTCTAACTTACTCTAATACTGTTAGACATTGTTTAAGATTATGCGGTTATGCCCATATCAAAAAGTCCTCATATGATGTTCTTAATGCACCACATGATCTTCCCTCATCAGACTAGTCTAAGATATGCTCTAAGTACGAAGAAAAGCATAGAGGAAGTGGTTATAGAGGACTTGAGAGTTCTCGGTCTAAAGGAGGACATGGCTCAGGATAGGAGGTTGTGGCGGGATAGGATTAGGGTCTCTAATTGTAGAGGACTGGTCGCGTAGATGGTAGTAGCTTCGGTGGGGTGGGGCGGGTTTGATTTTTGTGTGTTTGTCTACAGGTCGGGCTTTGTTGGGATGTGACGGCGTCTAATGACGGCATCTAGCACCCCTGGGGGTTGAGGTATGTTTCCATTCCTTGTTTATTTTGCTATTCGGCTCATTTTTCTCATTGGTTTTGGTTTGCATTTGTTTTATCTATAAACCTTTTTCAAAAAAATAGTTGTGTGGGTCTTAAGGAATCGACCTCTCTATGGGTAGAAATACCGGTAGGGGTAAGGTTGCCTACAGCTGGATCTCCCCAGACCTCGTGAAAGCGGGACCCACACTAGGAGTTGTATAAAGGGTCCAATAAATAATCAGCCAAGGAGAAAGATGGCCCAGTTATACTCGAGTTTAACTGATGAATTAGAGACAAGATGACAAGCAACGGAGCTTCAACTAGGTGACTTTATAGTCACATGTAACAAGATAAGTGCACTAGATAGATGGGACAAGCAATGTGCAATAAATAGATAGATTGATTGGATAAGTAAAGTGCAATAGATAGACAAATAGATTGGACAAGTAAGGTGTAAGGGAGAGATAAATGGATTAGACGAGCAAAGTGCCAATGGATAGATAAATAGATTGAGCCAACTGCAATAGGAACATGCCTTTACTCATATGAAGCCAATTCGAGTATAGTAATAAGATTAAATAGAGAATGCGAAAGTTTATTTATCATAATGTAAGATATATGTGTGGGAGTTGAATTTCAAAATAAAGAGAGTAAGGGAATCATGACAATTGCAATCACCCACACCAATAAGAGTTAAATTACATTATGAATTCGAAACAAGTTATATGAGCTTATCATTATGAATACATGAGATGTAAGGTAGATGTGAGAATCAGCTCTCAGTGGAATAAACTACAACTCATGATTATGAAATAAAGATGGTGAATGTCGAGTGCACTGGAATGTTGACAACCATATAAAGTCGAACAAAAATATATTGCACATTTAACAATGGGTTTGCAAAGACATGGAGGATCACGTGAATAGGAAATATCGGGTTGAAATGCTAAGGAGATTAAATAATATTGGGTAGTATCAAGTTTTGAAGATGAGACAAGTAAATAAAAACAAGAATTACTATAAATGGGTATTCTTACAAAAGATAAAATATGGTTGCATGGTTTAGGTGTGATATCCGATCCTCAAATCATCTATTCAAGGTATTCTTACAAAAGACATCTATTATTAGCAGTTAATCCCATAAATCATCTATTCAAGGTATAGGGCACTTGTTTTTGATAGTGATCTTGTTCAACTCTCTGTACGCAGTACACAACCATAAGGTTCTACATTCCTTCTTCACACATATAAAACTAGGTTTCCTACGGTGACACACTTAGTTAAATATCTCCCTTCTATAACAACTCATCTTACTAAATCTTTAGTTCTTTAAACTTTACTGGGGGTCACATGGTAGGGGCTCTAAAAATGGATTGAGTACTTAGCACTAGATTGAACTGAAAATTAATGTTTCTTGGGGAAAAACAGTCCTGAAAATCCTCAGATAAAACATCTTTAAATTCATAAACTGTAGTTACAGATATGTATGTACCGAGTGTGGTTAGCATATCACTAATATTCAATGCATTACTGACACGATAACTCAATTGCTTACACAGTGTAATTAGGGCGAAAATAGGGTTTTTCTTCCCTCGGTCCATAGAAACACACGTCTAGTCTTTCCTTATTTCTCAAGCTAACCTTAAGATCTTTACAAGTCATCTTCTATAAGTACACAATCGGTTCATCCCCATAATGATAAAAAGGCCTACCACTTAAACTGAATTGAATGCCAGATGAATATGGTTCTAGTAATACCAATAGAGGCATATTTATAAAAGATAACACATTCAACCGCCTACTGGTCTTAGTAAATTTAAATGACAAGAGAACAATCTAAAGTGTGAAGAGATGTAACCACACCATGAACTGCTGCAAAGATATTTCTCTATTGGTTATAAAGGACTAACATGGAAGCTGAATGAACGGAAGAACGAAGAATCGTAATGAAAGAGGTAAGGCATATAAATGACCTACATATACAAGGCATGTAGTTTATTCATGATGGTCATAATGGTAAAGTAAATGAACAATGCTATGAAGTTGATAAGAAGTATTAAGTACTAGAGGTGAAGAAATCTAACAGATTAACAAAGAGGTATTTGAAAAGTCATACGGTACCCGTATGTGAGTAAAATGATGAAGATGGGAGTCAACACCACCATAGGGGAAATTTTATTCATCTGGTATTTGGAAGGCCAATATGTCAAGATGAAGAAGTCAGTTTTATGACTGAACATTATATCATCCATCAATAACACATTCCGTAGTAAATGGAAGTCTTGGGTAGGCATATAAACTTTGAAACTACTGACAGATGAAAGTAGCACAAATCATTGTTTATCATTAATAAGATAGGCGATATCAGTAAAGAAAGGATTACCAAAATAACTTACATGCAGCCACGGCCATAGAGTAGTATGCCAATATGACATTACGGTACTATAGAAACACGAACAATATGGATATATTTAAATGCTAAAAAGGCGTTTAATGACTGGGTCTAAAGCAACCAAAAATTTTGTAAGCAATAAATGAATAGTGCCCAAATAGAAGTAAGGAGTTAAAGTAGGTGACAGTAAAAATATGAATATAGTGGTGACTGAACTGTAAGTAGAATGGATCAAATATGCTTAGGAAGAACTATAAATCACACAGTAACGCACACCGGGGATCATTATAGGCTCCATCATGGAAACAGAGAATCAAACGATTATGATTGCCAGCAATTTGAATCGCCTATAAGAAAGGTTGCTCAGATGTGTTTAAAGAACTCCCTACAGACCACATATGAGATTTTCCATAAACACTCCATTACAAATCAAGAGACTGTTAGTGGCAAAGAAATGATGCCTCTGAACAATTCAAGGTAATTACGGTAGAAATAAGTCAATGGTAGGAAGTAATGGGAGCATGATGAGGTAAGGTCCTACAGTCAAGAATGGCAGCTTAATCTTACTCATACCACCCATATAATGACAAGTATCACACTATAATCTACTAACTGTTATCATCAGACATAAGCACTTATTGTAACGTTTATCTCACACTGGTTCACCTTAAAGATATTGTCCCATAAAGCATTTCATCATCTACAAGGTTGACATCTAACTTGACACTGTATTAATCCCTTAAGAAGTTGCAAGTGGCATCTCCACATCGGGTTTCAACCATCACTGCAATCAAGATCAGGTATATTAACACACCTCAATAGAACTCTCAAATCCTGGGCTAAAACGAATATAGTTTCACCTCAAAACTGACTAAAACCAGGTTTAAAGCCTTACAGTACATACCTGAAAATGGAGAGAAACACTTAAATAGTTCAGCGGTCATACGCCGGAGTTCATAACTCAACGGGTCACACATCTGGAGTGCATGATTGCAAAAATTTAAACAAATGAGAGAAATGAAACATACAATACAATTCCAAGATAAAGGAGAGCATGCCTTACTAACAGATCACCCAAATGGTTCCACACTCCACCTTGCTAATGCTCGGATCTCAGGATATTACCAAATGATTGGGTCACCTAAATGAAAATGGTTCCTCCTTATATGCCCATACATATGAACTTATAGCCAATAGCTTATTTAACTGGTCCAACATAACTCATACACACCTTGATAGCTAATTCATAAACACTTGATAGCTCACAGTGGCCCTTAAAACCTTAGCTCCGATACCAAATCTGTAACACCCCCAAAATGCTAATGATATGATTTACAGAATGATAGAAGGCGCTATCGCCATCTTGATGAGCACAAAGCTCACTGAAATCATTTAATCTTGCTACTCATGTTCACAATCACATTATCTATTAAACTGAAACACTCAAAGACCAAAGTCCATAATACTTACACTTCAATACAATTGACTTAATCATACCATGTGCTAACTCGCACTCTACACTATACAAGTATATTGAATATAGACCCAACTTGACCTTGTAGTTGATCCCAATATTCATGCTATGCTGAATCCACTGTGAGCATCTGATGACCTCCAAAAGGGCTTGCTAAAGGGAGAAACATGTGATATTTCATCACCTAAAATGAAAAATATGAAAACAATTCGAAAATATGAGCTAAAACTTAGTACATGCATTCTTGTATTGTAAAAAAAGCGTAGAAACACTGTTGATGGGTACCCACCTTTGTAATTCATTTAGTTTGCAATAATAATGAAAATGAAAGTAATATGAAACTGAATTGCTCATTATTATCTGGATGTGAATCCCTTACAATGATATGATCTATACATAGGTCTACACCTGCCAATCCGATCAGGACTTGGCCTGAAGCCGCGCGGGTAAATGATGCGCTGACGCCCTACAGATGATAACTGACAGGGTCATAAGTAAAATGGCAATCACTATATAAACTGATTCATTAATAAACTCTTTAAGAGTTATAACTTGATAAATATATTCTACTTTCTGAAGATACAGGCAATGAACGTATCTTGATCCTTTAAAAAAAAATATCATCTGACTTGATTAAATATGTTCCAACTTGATAACACTTATGCATAATGGAGAACAATAATTGGGCCTCGACTCTATTTCATAAATTTTATTGTAGGTATGTATAGTCAGTAAATGATCCTTACTCACATAATTGAGTAAGTAAAAGTATGTGTAATAGAAATTAAGTAATTAAATGGTATATATAACTTTCAATATAACTTCAAAACTAAATTAATGAAAGTAATAAATCCGATGTAAAGTAAATGAAAGTAAAATAGACCACAATAAGATAAATAAGATTACAAAGGAAAAGGCCTTGATGGTGACAAATGGGCGAGTGGTTTTGGCCTTTTCAGAGATAGATTGCTGATACGAGTTTAAGACACGCTGATGTATAGCTTGGTTCAAGATAACAATGAGTACACTAGATTGGCTTGATAAATATATTTGATATATTCTGAATTGAGTAAGTAATAGAGGTTTGAGGCCAAGAGAGATATATCTTGATTCAAAATAGCATAAACTGCAATAACTTGGCCTGATAAATATGATTTTTGAGTTAAAAATTCTCCCCACTTTTCATATTTCATTCACAAGTCCATTAGCTATAGAATTTCACCCCAATGAGTCATTAAACTCAATAAAAGCTATTAAGCGCACTAAACTTGGTATTTTTTCTGTAAAAATCCATAATTGATTCAAAACTCATAAACAAGCCTCCAAAATTATATACTTGTCTTCTTTTTTCTCATTAATCAAGCTTAAAACCCCATGAAAGTCCTTGAATATTTATTTCACCCTTAAATGACCTTAGTTGGCCCAAAATACACAAAATGAGTGCACGATTAATCTCACTCAATCTTTATTATCGCTCTTTATACTATTACTAAAAATGCTTCCGAAAATCACCAAACTCAAAATACTCAAAGAAAATTCATGAAATCTTATAAGAAATTTGAAAATAATATGGGCAATCTATAATAAATTTTTCAGAATTTTTCTCCAAATATACGCTGCACAGAAATTGCAATAACAACCCAATTTACACCAAAGCAGGTTAGCTCAATTCAAAAATTCATTAGTTTCACCCTTTACCTCAACTGGATACCTAAAACCCCAATATGGAAAGATTAAGATGTCCTGAAAAATTTTTATGTCCAACACAAAATACAATTCCCACAATAGAATTTCCAAAATAGGGTTAGAACACAAGCGTATTAGTTTTGGTCTAACCTGCACAGTTCTCATAAAATGACTATAAATTTGTTTACATAACTCTGATTAAAGCGATTCAAAGGCATTTGAAATCCAACAAAATGAGCTATCTATCCACCCAAAATGAAAATTTTTTAGTGGGCCGATCATTACCAGTTTAATCTTAAAATCACCCCTATTTTCTGCCATTTTTAGCCCTCACTGTTTTTGCATTTTCCTCTTCTTTTCACATAAATCCTCACTTGAAATAATTCCAAATCATCAAAAACATCATCATAATCATCAATAAGACTAAAGATTACAAAATTATATGTAAAACAATATAAATCCATCACTTGACTTAAGCTAACTTGATCAGGAGAAAGCCCTGACCTTAACATGCTTTAGGCTCAACCCCAGCATGATAAATATCCCCAAAATAAATAAAATTTGCATGACAAAATCTACTTTGACCTCAAGAGCATGAATCATAACTAAAACAATCATAAAACCAAAAATACATCACGATCAAGTTAGGGTTTGCTCACTTTGATGCTTGAAAAAGAGGTATAAGTGGTGTTGGATATTTGTGGGAGTATAGGGGTGGCTAGAGTGGCTGTGGGTGGCTGCCTGGTGGCCAAGGGATGACGGCAAATGGCTAGAAGGTGGTAGAACTGGTTGAAACAGCCCCGGGACAACAGCAAATAGCCATGTGGGAGGGAGGAAAAATAGGTGGAGTAGAGTAGAAGACTACTCTTTGCTTGGTAAGAAGAAAATGACTTGGATATTTATTTAGGTCAAATTTGGCTGATATTTATCCACCAAAAAGTGGCTTTTTGCTAATTAAAATTAGGGACAAATGATGGTGATTAACTTAATTTAATTGCTCGAAATTTTTAGGCCAAAATTTGAGCATAATTTCGGCCCAATGAATTGGGCCAAAATAAATGAATTCGGGTCCAAATTTTTGCATAGCTAAAACTTAAAATTTTATGACGTTATGAAAGATAATTTAATACTTAGTCATAATTATCAAGGCTTACTATTGATTTACCTGAAATTTAATCAATCAACGAAACAAAAATTAACAATCAATGAAACTTAAATTGCAAAATGGGATCCAAATGAAATATCTCTCAACCAAGATGATTAAATACGATAAATGAACGTGGCAAATTTAAATAACATAAGGTAATTCGGTAAATATATAAAATGAGTGTCATTGAATTAATAAACATGATTTGATTAAATAAATAATCATGAGTGATTAAATCAATAAACATGATTAATTAAATGAATAAACATGATTGATTAAATAAATAAATATGATTTAAATAAATAAATATGGGTTATGGTTGGGTTATTATGGTCTTCCCCCCTTAAAGAGTTTTATCCTCGAAACTTATGATTTTGATCATGTATGCAATGCCTCCTCAAGTATGGATAGTTGGTTTTCACAGCTTCCTTCCAAAAAGGTATGATTAGCTTAAGGTGCATAGCTTCGTAATCTTGTAGTCGAATATCTAGATCCTTAATGACTTCACTAGCTCGATTACTTTGGCTCAAAATTAATATTCTCTTCAAAAGAAAAACTTGTTACTGCAAAGGAGGTACTCTATTCTACTGGTTCTCTGTCTTGACCACTAATAAGTATGGAAACCATTGCATGTCCTAATAAGTACTCTAATACTGATTCATAAAGCCTAATGCAACGAGGATTCAATTATTTCTGATATCCAATCTCTTGACATCCTTGACTAGAGAAGCCCTTTGGAATGCTTCATATCTCATTTGAACTTTGATTGTCTCCTTCTTTGGTCAAAATGACCATATGACTCTTGTGTAGTCCTTGTGCCATTTTATCATGTACTTGAACTGTCTCATTATTCTCGATGCTTCTTCTAGCTTACTCTAATACCGGTAGATATTGTTTGAGATTATGCCCTTATCAAAAAGTCCTCATATGATGTTCTTAATGCACCTGTGATCTTCCCTCATCAGACTAGTCTAAGATCTGCTCTAAGTCCAAATTAGATGC
>NCQV01099597.1:20959-33604 GCA_002740545.1 Lophocereus schottii
AAAAAAAAAAAAAGGCCCAATCAAATTGGTCTGAGCTTCACTTTCTTCAGTCCTCACCTCAATCTGTGTTTGGACACTGTTTCTCTGGTCAACCAAAAATGGCGTCAATCTACAATGGCGACGAACTGGAAGCCATAGCTGAGCACAGAGCAGAACTAACGAAGGCCAAAGACTTAGAATCAGACTTGGACTTGGCTTTTCGCCTTCAATTGGAGGAAGCCATGGCTGCCTCTGTGTCTCTTCTCCCTTCGTCCTCGTCTTCTTCTCCATCCCAACCTCCAGAATCCGCCGATGGCACCTTAAATTTTGCCGATGTTCAGAGCAAAGAGCTCGACCATCTCGAGCAAGAAAGGCGGGACCGTGAACTGAGCGAAATTGAGACCAAACGCTTGAGGGAAGATCTCTGTCGTTCTCTTCATGATGGCGAACTTGCCATTGATATTCATAATTTGCCCGAGGATGAGTGGCAAGAATTAGGCGATAAATTTCAGAGGCCTTTTGGTGAAGGTTCCTCGTCATCCTCGCCTGTGACTACTCCAAATTTCAGGTTTTCGTACACTTTTTTTTTGGGGTTTTATGAATTTATTTTTTGAGTGTGTGGTGTTATGCTGAAATTCCTATCGCAGCAGTTTATTTGCATTGATTATTTGCTCTTTTTTTTTTGTGTGGGTTATGCTTCTTTGCTTGTTTTGAACTGGTCCAATGGAATCAGAGTCTCAACACCTCCTGAGTGATGTTTAGTCTTTTAGTAACTGGCTTGCTGATTTGGGGGAAGTTCTTATGCCAGAAAACAGAGATTTTGATGTGCAGAGCTGTTTTTTTGGCTTATGAGTGGTGTGTACAATTAGTGTATGTCAAGTATGAATTGGGTGATACATCGTGAATAAAGAAATCATGTAAAAAAAATACTTAGGTTTTTGGCTTTTGCAAACAAACAGAAATCACGGGAATGTGTGACCTAGGACTTGTGGGTGAGGTTATATCATGTTTATTACACATTTATGAAAATCTTGGCAGCCTTAGTGTTGCTTACATAATCTAAACTATAAGGGTAAATTGTTTTCCAGTGTGCTTTGTTTCAAATTTCATACGCAGTGGTCATTATCTTCTTTGTTTTTTTGACTGCTAATTAACCCCATTTGCTACTCTTTTTAAACATGTGCTTAACTTGTCCAGACTCTGGAGGATAGCATACAGATAGTAACTAAAAGGAGAAGTGGAAAACTAGTTCATTAGCAAAAACTACATAGGCTTCTCATCATTTGGTCCACAGTTCTAATTCTTTGCTTTAGTTGAGGGCTCTGGAGTCTGGAATGAACGGTTATGGATAGACACCTAATACTATTGCTTTTCCTGGGTGCTAAAAAGGGAAGGTGAGAGTTTCTGGATGGAGGCAATTTTACATGTTTCCTTTAATTTGTTACAGTTGCATTGCACAGCCGTCTGTCATTTTCATTCCTTTGAAGTTGATGTGTCTGGAAATTTTAAAGAGTTCTTTCTTTTTATGTCCATTGCTGGAGGAATGGCAACAACAAATATTTGAGACTTTAAACTGAAAAACGGATGAAAGATGTCAAAGGATGAACAGATATAAATGATTATGTAACAATGACCTACCTGATAATATTTGATGGATCATGGATGCAATGAATGAGGACTGTGCTAGTTAACTTGATAGAATTCATCCACGTATCGTTTGGAGGATCATGCCCTTGTCCTTAAAAGATAGCTGCCGCTCAATTCTCTTCTCTGCATTTATTACAATGAATACAAACAAAAGTAGTGTTTTGATTTTAATGAAAAAGTAATTTGATCATGGAAAGTCTAGATTGAAGCCAAAATTGATGTCAGAAAGTGAATATATGGTCACTGCAAATGAATTTGATGTGTACTATATTCCTTTTTACACGGGACATTCTGATGTATTATGCTAATATAACTTTGATTTTGATTGTTCTATTGTGAATTTTAGGTTGTATTTTAAGGGCATGGTCAATGCAGAAATAATCCGAGGTTCAGAGGTGACCCTGGCTGGAATTGGGGTTGCAATTTGTGATCCAAGAGGCAATGCAGTATTTCAGTTGAGCAAGCCCTTGGTAGGGAGTGGGATGGGCCGTCTAGTAGCTGAAATTAAGGCTCTGATTGAAGGCCTTGAAACAGCTCTAGCTCTGGATTTGAAGCGCCTGACTTTCTGCTGTGACTATTTTCCAGTCTACCAATATGTAAGTAGAATTGTCTTCCGCTTTTTGGTTGTGGATGCGTTCTTTGATGTGGTTTCTCTGATTTGCTCTTCTTGGAATTTGGATAATTTAGCTTCTATAAAGAAAGTAATTTCAAATGGCTTTGGTACTTTAATGACAACTATTTTGGTGCTTTAAATTAGATGAGTTCCATGGCATTCTTCTGCTTCACCTTTTCTATTGCTTATTGTGATAGGAACAGGAACTTATAGCAGCAGCAGAAGTTGTTAATGTTGGTATATTCCTGGAAAGGAAAATACAGACAAGTTGTGGATTTTCCAGGAAAGGCATATAGGGCTTTTCCTGTAGGGTTGTAAGAAAGTGTTTAAGTGTTTTATTAGATATGCAATCATAATATAGAGCTAATAAAAAATCAAATAGACCTCCTGGTTAAATTTCCATACTATATTAATAGTCTAGTGCCTATGCAAATCATTTGCCTCATGTCTCCATATTATTGCTCCAACAATCATCAAAAAGAAAACAAAAGAAAAGAAGATGGGGACATCATTTGGCACAATCAGTAGTTGAATTGAATTCACTGAATTCATAATGGAACTTAGAGTCCTATATTAAACATTTCATGCATGCTTGTATCTGGATTTCATTATAATTTGTACGATACAACTAATACTTGTGCCTATTTTCTAATCATCACGATCAATTCTTCACATTTCAACTGTAACGACGAAATAAAAAATGAAGAATCACGAAGAAAATTTTTTAAACAATGACCACGACTTGTCACTTTGTATCAAGCAGGATATTGTCAAGATAATTTTGCCGAGTTACTTAGTCAAAAGAATAAAAAATTAGAACATCAAAAGACTATGTGTGTGTATTGATGTGTGCGTGTGTGTGATTGCTTCTCACATTGGATATCAAATAGTAGACTTAAAATTAAAATTAAAATTAAAATTGTCGGATATAATGCATTCAGAAAAATAGTTGCCTTTGACCTTTTTTGTTTTATAGAATCCACTATTATATAGTAAGAACTAAACTCTCTCTGTCTCTGGCTCTGTGTGTGTCTCTCTCTCTCACCCCGGTTGCAAAAGTTTAGTGGCGTTTATATTCAAGAACTCCCCATTTAACCCAATTTAGGTTTTGGGTCACTTGATTTGGTATGTGGGTTACAAGCATTCCATGTTAAGGGGAACGTTGGAGCTCTGTAATTTTTATGCAGCATATGGGCTATTTGGTTAAATGTTTAAACATCAAGGGAGAAGCTCTTAAGTTATGACTTATAAGCCAGGAAGCTAATCCAAAACCTCTTATCTGCGTGGTCGAGTGATTCAAACTACAAAGCGAAGTTGAAAGGTCCCCAACGTATCTTGACTATTGCAATGTCTTGTATATTATGCCATTACTACCCAACCATGCTTTGAATGAGGCTTCTACTTGAGGAGTAGCAAAGGGGCCAAAGGTATGTATAGCTTTAGTTACAATTGTGAAAGTTGAGACATTTCATCTAGGTGTTATAAGCCAAAGGTAAACGAACAACTCAGTGATTTTTGTAAGTGTTGTAGCTGGTCTTTAATCATTTCAGTGTGAAGCAATGTTCAAAGTGGTATAGCCGCCAAATTGGGAGCTACTTAAAAAAAATAAAAGGATCATCTATGGATAATGAGAGAAGATAGAATCTATTTCTCATGAACCTTCCTAAATGAACCTAGAGAATGGAAACGTGCTGCAAGTCACAGAGCAGAGTTTTGAAGGATTCATATGAATCACGTCACTTGTGCTGCAACCCTGGCATTCACTGCTGCAATAATTATTTTGACCTCTTTGATCTAAGATGTGGATCCCAAAGGTGCAACTACTGTGCCACTAAAAGATGCTTATTAATCTACTTTTGTTGCATGGACCTGGGTGCTGGGTTTTGGACACAGTTGTGGATCAGATATTTGACTTTCAAATCCTAACTTTAGGCTCAAGGACAGCGTTCGGAATTTGTAACATGGGTGACGAAACTTGTGCTCTCATATATGTGAAATGTAGTTAAGATCAATATGTTAAGAAGTGCTTGATTTTTAAAATATAACTCCAATGGTGATACAGGATTATAGCTGAATAAAATGATTTCCAATACTTGATACTTGAACAATAGAAAGATACTACAAGATAAAACCTTGCTCACTAACCAAGTTTTGGTTTTAGAAGCATGCCAATGTCTCAGATGCCAAACATCCAGGCACAGTAGCTATGGCAAAGATATGTGTGCCTTAGGCACTCATAAAAGCCATGAGACTTTCCAAGTAACCTGGGCCCAGATGAAGAAAACAATTGTGATGCCAGCATGAAAGCTCTCATGTTGGGTTTGAATTACACAATCCCTCTTCCCCACAGTTAAAACAACAATCAGTTCGATGATTCACTCGGTGTATATGAGATTCCATAGTGTTGATAATGCTGACACCATTAGCATGACTCAATCAACCCCATGCCAGAGAATACATTAATGACAGCCGTGAATGAATACTTGGAGAAGTGGATGGTGATGCAGAAAATTGTTCCTTGGGGATTTTTCTTAGACTTTGCATATAGTTGCTAGGGCCTAGGAGCAGATAAGCCTGGGTATGACACTGTAGTTGCTGCATCTAGAATAAGCACTACTCAACAGCGCTTGTTAAAGGATAATGGAAAAAGACCATGCTCGTGGCTTACTTTTGAATCTCCTCCTGAGGCTCACTTTTGGGATGGAGAAGACAAAATGAGGAAGACGGCAAAGGAATGGTTGGAGATGGAGTGGGAAATGATAGCAATCCTAACAAAGTTGTGCGAGATGATTTTAAGGATTTTTTTGATAAGGAGATGATTTTAAGGATTTATTACTAGCTTTTAGAGATATTGGAGTAATATGATCTATTTGTTCTGTTTCCCATGTTTCTTTTTGCGACTTTGTCATTGTTGCTTCCTTTCTTTTTGGTTGACTTATCTATTTTCATGAACTATGGTATGACTTTGCTCGCTCTATATTCTATTTGTGGAATGAAGTGACTGTCTTTGTATTTGATCACTTGTATAATGACAAGTATCTAGATATTACACAAACTGGAGTGGAAGAGAGAAGAGAGTTGAGCGACTAGCGCGACCCCTCACCCCCCTCTCTGCAGGTGCTAGTCCTCGATGGCCGGTGAAGCTCAGGGTGCCCGGAGTGGTCATCGGAAGTCCACCTGAGGTTTGCTGGACTTTAGGTCTCCGGGAGCCGCCGGCTATCCACTTTGCCGGTCGTCCTTGGGCAGTTTCGGCTCTCCCTTATAGTTCTTTCAGATCTCAGCGCCGGAGGAGGTTTAAGGTGATTTCCGGTCACTGATTTGGGTTGGCCGGCAGATTCTGTCATCGCCGGCCAGATTTGTGGCGGTTTTCCGATCGCCGGCGAGTTTTCCGGCCGCCGGAATCTCGCCGAAACTTCCCCAAGTCACTTTTTTCGCCGCAGATTCAACCGAATTCTCTCTCGGTGCTGCTGTTTTCTCCGTTCGGTCTCCGTTGAGTGGTTTGTGTGTTATTTTTCCTCATTTTCTCACTTCTCCGGCCAGTGTATGGTATCGGTGGGATTCGCGGTCAGTTCTGTTGCTCCCTTCTTAGCTTGGTTCGTGCTGTGGGTTTTCTTCCTCCCCTTTCTTTGCATTGGCCCCGTGTTTCTGTCATGTATGCCTTTGTGAGGGTGGAAGGGAAGTTTTTGGAAGTGACTGGGGGTATGGGAGGTCCTTTTCCTTTTAAAGTTGCTGAATCCAGTAAAAGGAAAAGATCTTTCATCCGGTTGAGCTTCCAATAGTTTCGATGGGTGGCAGTTCAAATGGTTCGCTTCTGTTTCTCAAAGGGAGAACCATTGTGGTTGAAAACTTTTAGGAGGGGTTGGAGGTGTCTATTGCTTCAACTCAGAAAAAATAGCAAAGGTAGATTCATTGTCCCCTCTCTTTTGGGTAATGGTGGGCAGGCTAGGACAGTGATCTTCCCTGAGGGTGCGAAGGCAGAGGGCTAGTTTGGGGTGAAAAAGATTTTGAAGGAAACTCTGATTGAAGGCCATAAGAAGCCATCTCATGTAACAAGGAATGCTTCTATTCCCTCCAGGTTTCCTATGGGCAGGGATAGGTCTTTCGCTAATGTCGTTCGAGGTCATCTGAGTGGCTCGCTTGATTCACCTTTGATGGGGTGGAAGTGCGGGGATTGTGGTTTATGGGATGGTTGTGCAGCTGGGATAGGCGAAGTACATAATGGTAGTGGTAATGTGTTGAAGCAGAAGGTCCCCTTCAAGGACAATGTTAATGATGTGTCAATGTCTCCTTGCATGAAGGGTGGTTCTAAGGAGCTTGTGGAGGCTTCTTCTCCCAGTGTTAATTTCAGGTGTTGAGAGATCTTTTAGAGAACTATCCCGCCTCTGATTGTGAGTATAGGTCCCACTGTAGTTCTCCTTGTGCCTCAAGGGTCCCAGAATCACCTCTTAATGTAGTGGAGGAGGAGTTGCATCCTGTAGCTCACTCACCATCCACAAGTGTGGTAGTTTACTCGTGGGAAGAAGCTTGGAAAGACTAAGCTCATTGTTGATGCTGGGTCGGGTTCTCCTATCATGAAGGAGGTGGGAGGGCCTTCTTCGTTTGAGGAAGCACTGCATCAAGCCCAAACTCAAGATTTAGATGATGTTGCATTGTCCGGTTCTATTTATTTAGGGAATGTTAGTGAAGGGTCTGTGTGGGTCTTGGAAAGAATGATCTTCTTTTGTAAGAAGATGGGTCTGGCCATTGAAGGTAGAGAAATGGAGTTGCTCTATTTTCTTGCCTCGCTGGAAGCTAATAGAATGAAAGGTTATCTATTGGTCGAAGAGAGTTCGGAGGATGCAGTTGTAAGGGATAGATTGTTTTCGGATGGGATCGTCCGTTAAAGTTCTTACTTGGAATGTCAGGGGGCTCAATTGTCCAAACAAGCGAGGGGATGTTAAATGGGTGTTGCGTACTTTTGCGTGCGATGTTGCCATCCTCCAAGAATCCAAGCTGGAGGTTGTTAGTCGTCCGATAGTGATTAGTTTGTGGGGCCATCGCCTGATTGAGTGGCTGTACTTACCTTCAGTGGGTCGCTCAGGAGGCATTATTGTCATTTGGGATCCTCAAGTTTTGGAGCTTGGCGACTCTCGCATTGGGTTGTTTTCTGTTTGTTGTAAGTTTAAGTGTCTGGAGGATAATTTTAAGCGGGGTCTGATTGGGGTATATCGGCCTACTGACGACTATATGAGACTGGCTTTATTTGAGGAGTTGTCGTTTTTTATGTCTTCTTGGGACATTCCGTGGCGTTTGGGTGGGGACTTTAATGTCATAAGGTTTCCTTAAAAGAGATCCACAGTTGGTCGGTCGTCTTGGGCAATGAGAGAGTTCTCTAGTTTCATCGATTCTTGTAATCTGATCGATCCTCTTCTGGGAGGTGCACGCTTTACTTGGTCCAGCCCTGAGGAGGTTCTGTGTTATCTCGCATTGACCGATTTCTTTTATCGGTTGAGTGGGAAGATCACTTCCAGGGGGTTCATCAAGTTACCCTTCCGAAAATCACTTCGGATCATTTTCCTATTCTTTTTCGGATTGGGAAAGTCTCTAGAGGTAGACATCCTTTTAAATTCGAAAATATGTGGCTTGAGGTGGATGGCTTTAGTGACCTTGTCAAATCTTTTTGGGATGAGCTGGTTGTCACTAGCCCCTCCAGTTTTATTTTGGCAAAGAAATTGAACTTTTTGAAGGCCAAACTTAAACAGTGGAATAAGGATGTGTTTGGCCATTTAGAGTTAAAGATGGCTAGTTTGGTGGAAAAAGTGAAGCTCTTAGATGAGAAGGAGCAGCAACAGTCTCTCTCGTGGGTGGATAGAATTGAAAGATGGAAGTTAAAAAAGATCTCTCTTTGGTGCGATGGTCCATTAATATTTACTGGCGCCAAAGAGCAAAGCAACACTGGATTGTGGATGGTGATCGCAATACCAAATTTTTCCACCAGGTGACAAATAGGAGAAGAAAGTTCAATACTATTCACAAAATTAAAGTGGATGGCGTGCTCTATGATGCTGCTGCCTTGGTCAATGATGCAATTGTTCACTTCTATGAAAATCTGTATCATGAAGATCAACCATCAAGGATTTTTCTTAATGGTATTGCTTTTGCCTCTATTAGTCTTAATGATGCTAGGGATCTTGAAAATGATTTTACTGAAGATGAAGTTTAGAATGCCATCGCTGAGTTAGGAAACGAGAAAGCTCCAGGGCTAGACGGTTTCAATATAGCCTTTTTCCAACAATGTTGGTCTACTGTCAAGGGGGAGATGATGGGTTTTTTTGCTGATTTTCATAATAAAGGTGTCTTTGAGAAAAGTTTAAATGCTACTTTTATTAGTTTGATTTCCAAAGTGACTGGCGCAGATGATATTAAGTTTTTTAGGCCCATCAGTTTGGTAGGGAGTGTTTATAAGATTCTTGCCAAAGTCTTCGCTTCAAGATTGAGGAAAGTTGTTGGAAAAGTTATGGGTCCCTTGCATGCTTTTGTTCCCACTTCCCAGCCTTCAAATCTTGGATGCTGCTTTGATTACCAATGAGTGTATTGATTCTTATATCAAATCTAGGATTTCGGGTATCCTGTGTAAGTTGGACATTGAGAAGGCTTATGATCATGTGTCTTGGAGTATCCTTTTAGCTATTCTTAAGAAAATGGGCTTTCCTAACAAGTGGAGGAAATGGATCTCTTTTTGTATTTTCACTGTGCGCCTCTCTATCTTGATTAATGGTGAAGCATCTGGTTTTTTCTCAAGTTCAAAAGGTCTAAGGCAAGGTGACCCTTTGTCGCCTTTATTGTTCATTTTGGTTATGGAGACTCTTAGTAAGTTAGTGATTAAAGTAGGTGAGGAGGGTTTCTTGAATGGCTTTCGTATTAGCAACCCTCATTCCGAGGGTTTGTTGATTTCTCATTTGCTCTTTGCCGACAATACCCTTGTTTTTTGCAAGTCAGACGAAAGTAATTTGGGTTACTTAAGGTGCATCTTTCTGCTTTTTGAAGCTATGTCTGGGCTGAGGGTTAACCTTTCCAAAAGTGCACTCATTCCCGTCGGCGAGGTGTCTAATGT
Organism: Lophocereus schottii; assembly: GCA_002740545.1. Taxonomy (NCBI): domain Eukaryota; kingdom Viridiplantae; phylum Streptophyta; class Magnoliopsida; order Caryophyllales; family Cactaceae; genus Lophocereus; species Lophocereus schottii. The sequence goes on from NCQV01099597.1 coordinate 30,292, forward strand.
TCATGATTTGGCCCGTTTCTTTGGGTGTGGAGTTGAGTATATGCCTTTTTCTTACCTTGATCTTCCTCTTGGTGCTCCTTATAAGAGCATAGCTGTTTGGGACCCAGTTGTTGAGAGGTTCCATAAGAGATTGGCAGGCTGGAAGTCTAAGCTTTTGTTTAGGGGGGTTGATTGACACTTTTGAAAAATACTTTTTGTAGTCTACCTATCTACTTTATGTCTTTATTTACCATCCCAGCTAGCTTTGCTAGTCGGTTAGAGAAAATCATGAGAGATTTTCTTTGGAATTGTAATGATAATGGTAATGGCCTCCATTGGGTTAATTGGAACGAAGTATGTTGTTCTAAGGAACAGGGAGGACTTGGCATAAGACCTCTCCGTGTTATGAACGATGCTTGGAAGACCAAATGGTTGTGGAGGTTTGCAAAGGAGGATAATGCTATGCGAAAAAACGTGATCAAGGCAAAATATGGGATTGATGAGTTGGGTTATGGGATTGGGGAGTTGGATTGGTGGAGTAAGGAGAGCTCTTATTCCCACGGTGTTGGCTGTTGGAAATCTATCTTATTAGGTCTTGAGCTTTTCAAATCTTTAGTGCATTTTGAGGTGAAGAATGGCTCAAGGGTGTTATTTTGGCATGATGTTTGGTGTGGGGATCAACCTTTAAAGATTCTTTTTTCTGATCTTTTTAGGATAGTTCATTTGAAGTATGTCACGGTGCAAGAAGTTGTTTCTTCGAATGGTGACATTAGCCATTGGAACTTGACTTTTGTGAGGAATCTTAATGATTGGGAAGAAGACAGTATTTGTAATTTGTTAGCCGTACTTGTTGGCTAAGAGGTACTGTCGCAAGGCAAGGATGAGATTGTGTGGCCACTAAACTCTAAGGGATCCTATAGCATCAAGAGTTTTTGTTCCACATATTTTGATGCCTTGGATGGTCATGATTTTGCTCCTAAGTCCATTTAGAAGTCTGAAACTCTCACAAAAGTGTGTTTCTTTGCGTGGGAAGCCATCATAGGCAAGATTCCTATGGATGACATGCTTAAAAGAAGAAATTTTAGAGGTCCAAGTAGATGTTCTATGTGTTTGGAAGAGGAAGAAACTGTGGATTATCTCCTTGTACATTGTCGGTGGATTTCCTCGCATTGGGATTTAGCTCTCTCTCTTATGGGGATTAGTGGGGTTCAACCTTCTAATGTAAGAAATGTGGTAGTGGCTTGGAGGAGAAGGATGAAGAAGAGTTGGGTCTTTGGAGTTTGGAACATGGTTCCTTTGGCTATTTGGTGGGCTACGTGGAAGGAGAGAAATCGTCGTATCTTTAACGACAAAGTCTTGTCGTTTCAAGACTTTAAGCTCTATTTTTAGAGGTTGTTGTATAGTTGGAGTGTCGGGCTTAGTGGCAACACAAATTTAATTTTTTTGCCTTTGTCGATTGCATTATGGATGAGAGCTTAAGGGCATAATGTTTTTGTATTTGCCTCTTTTGTAAACGGGTGACATCCTCTTGGTGTCCTTTTTAATATACCTCTTGATTACTTACACAAAAAAAAATAAAAAATAATGACAACTATCTAACTTGTATGCAAAAGATTTTGAGATTGATTTCTGACATTTGTGCAACAATGTGCACATGGCATCTATGACGTGTGCTTCTTTGTCTTGCACCTTGGCATTGTGATCTTTTTATGCCTTGGTTTTTCTTGCATCTTCTAAACAAGATCGTCAAAAAAGCAAACATTTATGGGATTTTTTGTTTTTTAAAAAAGAAACCTATAAACTAAGAGGGAAAAAGGGATGCCACATGATCATTGCCCCCTCCCCCCAATTTGTACTTTGAACTTGGTTGGACTCATATTTGCTCATATTTGCATAGTTATGTGCATCATCTCTCATCTTAACATGAGTGCATGATCAACAAAAAAGATGAGTTCAGGTAACCTCGAGCGCTCTTGCCCCTTAACTAAATTTTCATATTGCTCTCTAAATCCCCTGCTAACTTGAAATCGAAACCAAACTAGGGCAATTTCTTCATGTGTCTTTGTTGGAATACCTATTTATTGAATTTGATGCTAGAAAAAGCTCCTAGTTCTGCGCCATGCTCCTATAACAGCAAAAGGACAATCCCTGTTTCGTCTCTTTGGAAAATAGTATTTGGGGAGGGCAAAATCTGGCCTTCCCCACACTTCTAGGATGTAATAATATGTCCACTTTATTGATAGCTGAAAAGCCAATGTTAGGCGATTATTTCCCTTTTAGTGGGGTGAAAGCAAAATGCCTCTCTGAACCATCCAATGCTTCCTCTCTAATGGTTTTTAAATCTAGGATCTAATGAGACCTACGTGTGTGTAGTTATGCCATAATTGCAATTAAAGGGTGGGGCTTTGTCCCCTAACAATGCTTCCTCTCTGGTGGCTTTTAAATCTAGGATCTAATGAGACCTACCTGTGTGTAATTATGCCATAATTACAATTAAAGGGTAAGGCTCTGTCCCTTAAGTGAGACTTTCGGGTTATGGATTTGGTACTTTGCCTAACATCAATATTACCTTAGTCATGCATCTTATACCTATGAAGTGGATTTGCATGTTGCTTTTATATACTTGAGTGTTTGCTAAAACACAATGCGTTTGAAGTGGTGACATGGGAAAATTTAGAAAGAAAAGGACAAATTTTTTCTGCTCCTTGGCGTTGGGCCTAGTGGCATGCAGTGATTTAAGTAGATAATGTGATGATTATTACTTTCTTTTTCTTTTTTTTCCCCATCACTTTGTGGTCAGATCAAGTATTTAAAAATGATTTTGGGCATAAAAGATACTGTGTAATATGGGTGCATTATTTCTATTGAATTCAGGCTAGGCAGATATGGCAACCAAAACAGAGGAAAGTGGCAAAGCTAACCGAGACAGTGGAACTTCTCCAGAAAAAGTTTAGCTACTGCAGATCATCTCTTGTTGCTCGAAGTGATGTCAAGTTTGCATTTGAGCTTGCTAGAAATGCTATTGTCTTACAGAAGTCAAGGCCTTCAGAGTCTAACCATGTTCGGAATTTGAAGGAGACTTGTCCAATCTGCCAGGAAGAAAGAGATCAGGACAAAATGTTTCCTATTGACGGTTGTAGGCATAAATACTGCTTCTCTTGTATGAAACAGCATATAGAAGCAAAGTTATTTAATGGAATGGTGCCCAAGTGTCCTCATGAAACTTGTAAATCTGAACTTAACATTGACAGTTGTGGGAAGTTCTTAATGCCAAAGCATATTGAAACTATGAAGGAATGGATTAGAGAAATATCTATGCCTGTTGCTGAGAGGG
>NCQV01099601.1:9024-19580 GCA_002740545.1 Lophocereus schottii
CCGGACTTGAATCTATTTTCCTTCTTGTTCTTTAATTTGGCTGGCAGGATCTATGTGTTGAAAGAAGGCTGTGGGCATTCGAGTGGCACATTTTGTCACTCGAACATATGACTGGGTTGGATACTCATTCGATGTGGGGTTTATGATAGCCCTTTTTGGGTTAAGGCTCCTAATGTTCCTGGTAAGAAACTGACTGTATCTTTTTCTCGCTTGCTTTCTTCAAATATTGGAGATCGAATTGGTTAGTTGTGACAAAGCCACCATCTATGGGATCAATAAGCCTTATGTTTCCAAATGGATATTGATATTTCTAAATCTTGTGAGCGGACACATGTTAAGGTGGCTAGGAAGTCAATTTAGATATGCTCTAAGTTTCTGTTGTTAGTGTGGGAGATTAGGGCACGTTCTGAAAGATTATGACATTATCAAAGCCGAAGATGCTGACCCAAACATACAATATGAGAATTAGCTTTGGGCATTTCCTTTTAGGTCTTGCAAGTATAATGTTGAAACTGAATTTAGGAGAAGAGAAACTATTTAAAGTTTTTTAGAGTGAGAAAACATAGTCAAGGGCCCGAGCCAATCTTGTTTTTGACAACCATGCTTTTGTTGACAAGCATGTAGTGGAGTTTTTCTACTGTTACCTCAGATATGGTTAATGATGATAACACTGTGGTGATCTTAGGTCGTTAAGCCTTAAAACGAAGACAGAAGGACGTTGAACCTCAAAAAGATGATAAGTGAAAGGCTCATATTATTTGGGAAAATCAAGACCATACTATTTCTTCCAATTCAGGGGATGTGCAACCGTTCCAAGTGCCATGACTGTGGTTTGCTTTAACTGTCTTAGTTTGGGTGAGACTCAGGTAGTTAATGGCCATCGCAGCCTTTTGTGAAGGTTATCACCCAAACTGGTCTTCCTTTCAGAGGCCAAGTAAACTAAGCTATATATGGAGTCACTTCTTTTGCTACTGGAAGACCTTTTTAGTGTGTTCGTTGAGTGTAGAGGTACAGTTGGTGGTCTACCCCTTCTTTTAGGACAAGAAGATTAATATGAGGTTCTTTTGTATTCCTCAAACTATATTGATTCCATAATATTCTAAGCATATGAAGCAGTTAGTTAGAACTTTATAGCTTGTACGGATGGCTAAAAAGTCATAACAAATGGAAAATAAGTTGTATGATTAATTGAGGATATGTTCTAACCTCCCATGGTTTATCGATGGAGACACATATAAGATTTTTTTTTGATATCGAAAAAAAAGGGCTTTTGTAAAATCTCAATGGGCCTTAGAGGAATTTAGAGTTGCCTCCACTAACAATAGGTTATTTGACCTATGATTTTCTGGTCATAAGTTTACATGGTGCAGATGCAAATAGAGTGTTAAGGTAGTGAAAAAATAACATAATTGCTTTTGCGCGACTACAAAGAGGTCACTTTCATTCCATGAATCTCATTGTTAGGAATATTGACTTCATATGTTAGATCCCTTGTCGATCTTTTAGAGGTGTAAGGGCAAATGTTCTGGCCCCTCCCCTAAGTAGCATCGCTTTCCTCTTCAATATGCAGGTCATGGAACCACCCTATCAATAAATATTTCTCTAGCTTTGCCTCATTTTGTCATCTTAATGTGTTGGAGAATTTTCATGGTAGAATTGACAAATGCTCTGACAAGTGATGCACAGTAACCCCCAATCTTGGGCTTACTCTCACTATTAAGGTCATGAATCAAGTTGGCCCATTATTGACCCTAGGGCAAGGACTAGATCCTTCTAAGTCAATATGTAGTTGGGACACTTAAAAAGGCCCAAGTGGGGTTAGCAAAGGTGGGTGGGTCAATACTAGCCCAAAATAAAGAGTTATCCACTTAATCCTCTCAAAATCACTTCATTAGCTCATTTTCAGTTTTTAGGTAAAATACTTGATTTCTAGCTCAAATTTAACCAAGCAAATGATCTCCAATTTCTAGAAATTATACATGGATGGAAAGCCTTAAATGTCTATTTTCTAATAAGCCTTGAATCGCACTCAAATGCCAAGTACTAAGGATGTTATGGTCTAACTACCAAGCAAGGGTTGGCCCAAGATTGTAAAATGCACGGTTCTTATTATGGGATTAATTAAGAAGGTTACAGCTGTAATTTTAGAGATTAATTGGCATGGGATGATTCTTTACACACAAGGCAAGTGTTGACAAATGGCATCACCTCATGTGGAGGAGTAGAGCCTACGCAAGGTTCTCTAGAAGATGGATGATGAATCCTGAAAAATACAGCTCATAGTGATTGTAATTATCTTAAGTATCTTGATTTATTTTCGTAGGATATTTTGTATGCCTCCTATTGCCCCACTTGCCCCCAGTAATATACAGCTAGTTTCTCCTTGCATTGGGTATTTATGGACCCAATTGCCTCTATGAAAATCAGATCAATGAATGATATGCGATCTTGAAGTTTGGTTTTCCTCAAAATATCAAATTCTTTATCTTTCTTAGAGGGGTGTTCATTTGAGTCTTCTCTTTAATTTAATCCTTGGAACGAAGGCTTTAGAGGGATAGAGGGTAGGTTGATTTATCTACTTGATACCTTTTACAAGTGCTAAATCTATTCCATTAGAGGCTTTCTTATTTGGGAATTCTCTCTCTCTTTTTCTTGGTTCTTCTTTGGAGGAATTGGTCTTTAACATCCGTTGTATTCACCTACATGCATTTCATTCCTTTTTTTGGACAAATGAAATTCACCATGCATCATTTGGTATATTAGAGCACAATGATCCTATCTGTTGATAAGCATTCATTTCAATTATCCTTGTGTTGGAATTGCTTAAAGTTTACTCCTTTCTATACCATTTTGTCATTAGTTCTTCCTCTTTAAATCTCTTAAATAGTCCACAAAGAACTCTAATTATAGCCCAAACACAAACCCTAACCTATATGCATCCCTAAAACTCCACAAAAAGGCCAAAAATACAAAATTAGAAATTTGGCACTACCAGTCTATGCCACTTGACACGCTTGAGCCAAAATCCTACACTTTAAATTTGGTCCACAGATTTAGCACAACCACCCCATGCTGTCTGGCATGGCCAAGGCCCATTTTTGCACTCTTAAATCCTATTCCAGAGATCTGGCATGCCCGTGCCTCCCCTATTTTCCCCTCCCTTTTCCTCCTTTCATCTTTTTATCAACCATGACTACTGAGGGAAATCCTTCTCACTCCTCAAACAATCCTCTTGGGCAAGCCCACGAGGTAGGACCCTTATAGAGTTTTAAGAGCAAATGAGGAAGCTTACTCGAGAGGTTGCACAAGTAAGGGAATCTACTCCATGAACCCTTACCAACAAGGCTACAATGCTCGTCATATTGATATAGAATACTCTTCCTCAGATGAAGACTTTGATAATGAGGAAGAAAGACTAAGAAGGCTAAGGCATCAAAGGGATGATATTTGGGATCTCCAAGTTAAGGCTCCGAAATTTGATGGTAACCTTAACCCGGAGAACTATCTTGATTGGGTTCGAGAGGATCTTTAAACTCCAAGATTACAATGATGAGAAGGCCTACAAGTTAGCCATTATTAAGATTTATGGGTATGCTTCATTATGGCATGAACATTTGAAGAAGAATAAGGCTAAAGAAGCTAAATCCAAAATCAAGACTTAGTCAAAGCTCAAGAAGCATGTGGACAACATATATCTACCTTTGTCTTACAAACAAGAACTATACCTTAAGATCACCTCTCTCAACCAAGAGAATCTAAAGGTAAAAGAGTGTATTAGAGAATTTGAATGACTCCAAATGCGGATTGGCTTAGATGAAGAAGCCAAACTCAAAGGATTATCTCCTTGCATTGCTAACAAGATGGATCTACAACCTTACTTATCCTTTAATGATATATGACACCTAGCTATTAAGGTTGAGAAGCAACTTAACGGTTGAAAACCCTTTCAAACCACTTCCTCTATTCATCCTTCGAATGCCCCCTAAGGGTTACTCCACCCCCAACAAAGCTGTCACTACCGCTACACCTATCAAACATCTTGACAAGGGTAAAGGGATTACTAATGAACCACCAAAGAGATTGGAGGATAAAAAGTATTTCAAATGTCATAGTTATGGACGCTTCTAAGCGGATTGTCTTATTTGAAGGACTTTCACCATTTGAGAGGTAGAAGAAATTGAAGCTGTTGAAGAAGCTATTAGTGAAGAAGAAGTAGAGGATGAAGATCAAACTTTGATCATTCCAGATGTAGGTGAATGCTTGGTGATTCAGAGAGCACTCCATCTCCAAGAGGATCCTTGTGAGCCAAGCTAAAAGGAGTGAATTCTCCATACTCGATGCATTATCGGAGGCAAGGTGTGTGAGCTCATCATTTATGGAGTAAGTTACACCAATGCTGCTTCTACGACACTCATTGATAAACTTTAATTACCCACTGAACACTGTCGTAAGCATACGGGTAGTCGTAGTATAGATAAAGAGGTCGCTCCTTAGGGATCAATGTAATCTATCGAGTTTTGTCTATCGAAATATGCTAAGTAAAATTCTAATTCAAAAGGGTTTGATTTAACAACTTCTAATTAATTAATTTTTAAATAAATAATTAAACATGCTTAGGAATCTATGTAGTTAAGAAAGCCAATTGGATCAAAATGATAAGGACGTGCTTTTCTCTAACCAGTTAATTTCAAGGATTTGCGATCTATCTAAAAATTTAGTCTATTCTTTTGAACTCAACCAAATTTGTCTAGACTAAGCAAAAGTCGTTCTTTCAAATTAATTTGTCTTAATCCAAGTTAAACATCTTTAATTACACTCCATGTTCTCCTGACATGTAAATCTCTCTTTCAAGACGACGTTATATAAGGTTTTATCAAGCATTCGAACAATCAAATGTCACCTTTTAGTTTTTCACTGAATTATTTTAAGTGTGCAAGCAAATTTTGGCCAAAAATCCACTCACAATATAATAATCACTTAATAGAACGAAATCAAACCAATTATAAAAATAAGCACAATTCTTTAGATTAAAACATGATCTAACGTAAACTACTAAATCCCCAGACAATATAGAAACTACTCGCTTATGATTAAGGATTAAACAACTAACCAACATTTTGCAAAATCTCAGCAGAAGGGCTTGACTAAGAATAGCCTTCAACCAAGGGCTTCAAACTGCCTAAAGATCAAACACTCATGCTCAAGATTTCTCAGCAATACAAATACCAAACTATAAACCTAAACTAAAAAATCAAAAATTTGAGAAAGAAGATAAACTATGCTACTCTTGCTTGCTTTCTATCTATATCTCTATGCACATGCGCTTCTCTTCTTCTGCTGAACGAAGCCCTTTATAGAAGAGCTCGGATATTTTCAGCCACACAGTCGAAGGAAGACGAAGAGGTAATAGTTTCTCACTCACCACGGACCGTGGCAGACACCATGGTCTGACCATGGTCTAGGCTGGAACTGGTTTCTGCCCTTTTCTTGCTCAACGGGCATAGCATCGCATCGGTATCCATGGGGAGATAAAAATACATCCATTAAGCGTCAAATGTTGTAAAAAAAGGCCTAAAATCCCACAAAACATATCAAACAACTATACCCAAGCATAAATCAAGAATAGAAGTATAAATAATAACATTAAGGACATAATTGTCCCAACAATGTGGCAAAATAGGCCTAAAAATAATGTATACAGTAAGCACTTATCAAACTCCCCCATGCTTAAACCGTCGCTTGTCCTCAAGCAATGCTAAAAACCAAAATATATAGAACCTCCTTAGGAAAGATATAAGTAACATTCAAATGGCAAAGCCGATCTTAAAGTAGCCCAAAAAGATACAAAAATCATTAACAAATAGATTAGGAGATGAAATTTTTGAAAACCTTTTGATAAACCACAATGCTAAACTTGAACCAATCTCCCTAGATCGTTAAATACAGTCATTTCAACATATGAAACAAGTGAGGCTAGCAAGGCTGGTAAAACCTCACTATAGTTATGTGGCACTTATCACTTATGTGTTTAATAATAATGAAGGTTATCTCAATTCTCATTTCTTAGACTCAAGTCTACCATAAGCTTGACAAGACTCTCAAATTCGCCATCACTAATATGCGAACACACTAGATAGTGATGAGGACTTTCGTAGGGTTGTAATGAGGCCATTGGTAAAGGTAAGAGGAGAACAAATGTTTTGGAAATAAGGAGCTAGAAGCCAGAGACTAAGAATTAAACAATTCCGATGCATCATACTACATCCTTCTTAGACCATTACAATTTATCAACAAAATACATCCCCTATTGAAGAGGGAAAGAGTCAAAAATTATAAATAACTTACAATGCCAACAAGGCTAACCCTTTCGTCCATTTTTTTTCTTCTTTCTTTTTTTCTTTTTTTCGCTTTCGTTTTTTTTTCCAAAAAGGATAGCCAAGGGGAAATCCATAACGAACTTTACATTCCAACTGTTCTCCAAACTTTGTACAGTAAAACAAAGGATTTATCAAAATCTCACATCTCTTCACCAAATAGCCAAAATTCACTAAAAGATGACAATCCACCTTACTAATGCCCTATCAAACTTGATCCAAAAGAATGAAACGCTCATCTAGTCTTGGCTTAAGGGTAAGATAAGTATTTGGTCATGGACTATAATAGGAGGTTTAAATTAAGAAAATAGGATATAGGCTCAAAGGGGTTAGCAAGGGATATGATACACAACAAAGGTGGCTATTTGGCCATTGGGTTTAACAAATCAAATAAAAACGCCTCAATCATATTGCCTAAAGGTAGATGTGAAATGTGATCTTAAATGAGAATTAAAGCAAGTTCTAGAGAAATGACATCAAGGAAGAGTCACACATGTAAGAAAATATGATATTAAATTACTAAATAGCCTCTAAAAGCTCAAAGGCTCACGAGACATCTACCAAGGTCATGACTAGCTCATTAGTAAACACATGCCAAAAATCATGTAAAGACTCATGGGATAATCAATTCGCACTCGACATGTGGTCAAAACATGGAACTCATTTCAATAACTCAATATTCTCAAACATTTTTATGCACAATTTGGCCGAATCAAAGGATCAGACTAAGCCAAAGAAATCTACCAAATCTAGAAAGATAATCATCGGAGGATTTTTTTCTTTAATTCTTTTTTTAAAAAATTCTCCTAATAACAATGCAAACTAAAATACAAAAGAAACTAATAAAAGAAAAACCTAAATGCAACCTAGAATGAAAAGAAAATTAAATGCGCCACTGAAATACTGCTAAACAAAACTAAAACCTAAAACAAAAACTCCAAAAACTATCACTGATAACATATACAAAGCACAAGCACACCAGACCAAATCAGGCATCAGACACCAAATATAATGACTAACTCCCCCATGCTAGAACCACACATTGCCCTTAATGTGGGCATATAATAGAAAAAGGGGAGGGGGCAGCACAAAGCAATCACAAAGGAGGTGGTGGTGGAAGATGGGGTGGTTAGCCATAAGAGATATGCCAATCCCACCAAATCTCTACACGTGCCTTGTAGTCCTAGAAAAATTAACTTTGGGTAGCAAGCATCCCATGAAGCGCATCGTGGCGCTCTTGGACAAAGTCCTGAAGAGCGGTGTTCTTAGAGGCAACAAATACTTGAAGGAAAACTTGCTCCTCCTGAATGGATCTAAGGGTGTCTTGGAGGTCAGTATAGTATGGAGGAGGAGGTTGAGAGGAAGAATTAGGTCCTGCTTGACTAGAATGAGGGGTTGGAAGATGGGGTATGGGTCGAACAACCTCCTCATCACCAAGTACCCAATAAAGCTAGTCCGGTGAAGTAAAGTGGTTCAATCGACATTGGGAAGTGGCAAAGTACAATCCCCAAGGTAAATCCAGCACAAGCCTAGCCTCAATGTTACAAAAGTTCATAATTTCAAAAACAGCTTGATCAAGCCGCTTGGATCTGGAGACTCTATCCTTAGGATTGGGTTAAACACATAAAAAACTAGCAATAATAGTCATGATACCACTAATAACTATCCTACCTTTAGTGCTAACAGCAGCACTCTGCAATTGCCTGGCTCAAAAGAAATCGGGGTCAAGCTGGACAGCATCAAGCATACAGGATAAGAAGTACAATTCAGATAATCTCGTAACATTTAGACTATCATCCTGAGTAAAAAGGGAAAAAGCCAAGATGCGCTGAGCTACTCTAATACAAGAGTTTCTAATATGGGTGCACTTTGATCAACTAGTGGTGTACCTAACACTCCCTGAAAGTTCGCCCCAAAATGCATTCGGGTTAAATTCATAAGGGACTTGACAGTTCGATAAATCCATACTAGGTGGAAAACCGAAGATACTGTTCAAGGTACCTAAGTTTAGTTCATAAAATTGATCCTGTAAATAAAATGATATGTATCCGGCTTGACATTGAGGTCCTCTCGTGACCTCAACATGGAGTGTACTTTGGAATTCTAGGGTCAAGTCCCGACATGTATGCTCTTTGATTTCTAAAAAGTGTCCCATGCCACCTCATCTAAATAACCATCTAATATCATCTAACATTCCTAACCAAGCTAATAGTTCCTCATCGTAATATCTAGTTGCTACAACCATGCATTCATTCAAGCAATCATATCTAGCAACATGATTAAGATGTGTCAAACCAAGACGGTGAGGAACGTTACCTCTAGCACATGCATTAGTGAGGTTCAGGATGTCCTTTGAGGTCGAGGTGGTGCTTGAATTGAAGAGCCAACCTCCTTGGTGCTCCTTTGCCTCTTGGTTGGTGCCATTGTTGTAAAAACCAAAATAAAAACCAAAAGCGAAAACTAAATAAGAAAATTTTGAAGAAGAAAATGAATAAATTAAGTAAAAAGAAGAAGAATAAGAGAGAGAAAAACATAGGTATGGTGGATGAGTGAAGTGAGATGAATTTATAGAAAAAAATAAGAACGAAGAGATGAAATTTATGGGGAAAAAAAAAGGTCAAGTGAAAAGGAATGATTTTGGGTGAAAATGAATGAAAATGGAAAGAAATGAGGGAAGATTGAAGGCATTAGCTATGGAGGATTTAGAGAGAGAAAATAAAGGTAGAAAGAGAGAAATTCGAGGTTGAAGATAAATTGTGAGGAACATGAGTGGGCATTGCCATCAAAAACTTAGACTGCGGACCGCAGTAGTACACCACGGACCGTGGGGCTCACCTCGGTCTGACCGTGGTGTTCGCTAGTTTCTTTTTTTTTCCCAATTACTCTGGGTGGTACTCCACGGCTGTGGTTTTCGGGGTCTGGCCATGCTGCCAAACATTTTATTCATAGTTTTTGTTTTCTCTCTTTTTAAAATTTTTTTTATTCTTTTTGAATATAAGCACCAACTGCAAAAATAGTAAAAATAAAAGCTAAGAAAAGAAGAAAGGAAAAAGAGCTTGGGTTGTCCCCCAAGAGGCGCTCTTTTAAGATCAAGAGCTTGACCCTTTTTCTATGCTTGGTCCGGATCAGTAAATGCATGGACATTGGCTTTATCCTTGACCATAAAGTCAGACTTCTTCAGTCGAATGCACTATCTTAAAAGTTCTGGTTAAAGGGCCTTCGTTTTCATGACACGGTGCCATAATGCGTTATCTGCATACAAAACAAAGCGCACTCATGGCCTATCAGGAGGGTCGCGATTAACTTCTTTAACCCCCAAATCAAAATCTGCATCAAATCCTTCTGTAGGGGACATAGAGAGAACATCTTGTGTGAACCTACAATAGTCGCTCATAGTAGACTCGTTCGGAACAGGGACCTCAACCTTAGGCCTGTTAGGTGGTATAAGTGTAGTAAACTCCACCTTAACATATCTTTCATCAGGGTCCTCATAAGAAATGCGGTCAAAATCATGAGGGTCTTCACAATTGAAGACATCTTCCATGTCAATCTCAGGGGAAAAAGGTAATGCATCCAATAAAGAAGAACTAGGAGAAACCATGTCTTCCTTCATTTGACAAAACACAACATAGCATCCTTCCACTTCAAATGTAATCCGTCCCTTACTTACATCAATATGACAACCAGCTGTAGCCAAAATGGACCTAGGACAATTCAAGCATCGTCGGTCTCAGGCATATCAACTATAATAAAGTCCTCCAACACCGAAATATCTCCTATATTGATTGGAACATTATCCAATCTGCTTATAGGTTGCATCTTAGAACCGTCAACTAACCGCAGTGAAAAGGGAGCAGCTAGATCGCATAGAGCTCTCTCAATTTTCAATTTTCCTACAATGCAAGGGACAGAAAAACTAAATGGGCCAGGGAGCTTGGGGGGAAAACTTGTGGAAAACCCTACTGTTTCATTCTAATGTGGCAATCTTTCTACCAATGTTCTTTTCCTTACTTCTAACCATGATTATTTCCCTACCCACTTCCATTGGTATATCCTCAGGGCTAGTTAAGTCCTTTACTTCTTTCTTGAAGGTGACACAGTTGCAATGCTCACAAGGGTTAGGTTCGGACTTACTAGGAAGTCTGTCTGGGGATGTAGATTAAAAACTTGGTTTTTGGGCAA
>NCQV01099612.1:7297-23895 GCA_002740545.1 Lophocereus schottii
TTGTAGACTCGTGAGGGTTGATAAAGGTGGATAAATGAAGGAAAATTTTGAAGAGCTAGAGTGTGGATTTTTGAGGTAAAATTGAAAAGGCATAGAGGTGTTGGAATCAATGAAGGTTTTGATTTAATAACCACACAACAAAAGCTATAGCTTTGGTACCAACTCGATGATGAATCGATTCCTCAAACTCTCAAGTTCATGGTCAATAAGGAAATTAATCACTCTAAAGGATGCTTCTTTTAGATTCGATCTAAAACAATCAATACGATATTGAGTTTTGACCCAAGGTAAGACCAAAAAGATAGATAAAACACTTCCCACAACGTCTCTTAAAGGCTCATAGCCACCCAAGAAGATCTAAAGGAAAGACTCAAACTATCTATCAAATTCCTCTTTTAAAGGTTCTGAGCCACTAAGGAAGAATTGTAAACCACTCACCACTCTTAATTAAAGAGATAAAGATGTAGAGATTTAGAGAGAGAAATGGCCCTATGTTTTTGCATTCGTAATTCAAGTCCAATCTTCGTTTACATGGAGCTATTGGGGCCTTTAAATACCAAAGTAGGGGGAATAAGCTGTTACAATAGTACAGCAAGTGTCCCAATAGGGAGATTACAAATTACCTTAGGGAAACAAATTAACCTACTAAGATAATTACCACCAAGGTGAGCTATATTTTTAGGGATTTATCGTCCATCTTTTATGGAGCTTTTAGAGGGCTGTACTTCACCAATAGATGTCCCATTACTTGGAAAATCTTCCTTAATGAGTATAGAATCAACCATGCTAATTAATTGTCAAGATCACAGTTGTAACCTCCTTAATTAAGGCCAAATTTCAGATTACTCCAAAATTGAATTTATGCACACTCTAGATATGTGGGCCATTTCTCCCCATATTGAAACCTAATGCCAAATTCTACCTTGTGGAGCTACCATGGACATCTTACCAAATCGGAAAAACTTGTGATTGCTTCATTTGGGCTTCGTCACGTAGGATAATAACTTGACCCAAATTCAGGAAATTTTTTGATACAAACCATTACTGCATGAGTTAGGATTTTTATCACTTTAGAGAATCAAAATGTAACCTAACTTGGGCTTTTATCGCATGATCACAAAGTTAACTTCCTAAGCTTCCCAAAGAAGAATAGATTTCCCCAATTAGACATGAGAAAGGTAGTGAGAAGTCAAGTCGAAACCGTGTGATATGCTGGAATGATGATTATTTTGACCAAGGAAGGTTTAGTTGGACTTCGGTGTGGACAACGGTGTAGCCAAGAGTCAGCTCAGGGCTTGATATGCATCACCTTATCACACGTTTGTACACAAATCTTGGACGATTATGGTGGAAGACACATACAAATAGCACACTAGGAAGTCCAGTCATTGTGTATTAAGCCCTCAAAGTCATTTGGACTTATGGTGGCATCTCTCAAGTTACATGAGAACTTAAATGAAACAATGAGGACATTACTATAGTCACAGTTTCAAGGACCAAACTTATTTGAAGTGGGAAAGAATGTAACACCCCATAATCAATTCTAATTAGTTATTTTAATGATTGTCATTTTTCATTAATCGTATGACTATAATGTTAAACTGGAGTGGCGATTCGTGTAAATTTTGGTTATTTTTAAAGGCCTATTCAAAATAAGTAACTTATGTAATTGTTAACTTATTAATGAAACCAAACACAACTATGTAAAAATAAATTTCATCCATGTATGCATATGCATATAAACAATGCAGAATTTCAACATGACATTTGATTAAATTTCCTTGGTATGTAAGTTTATTGAAAAAAAAGAAGAGAAAAAAAAGAACATAAAAACTAAAAAAATAAGAATTAGCCATGTCCATGGATGAAATATTTTAGCACATGGGTGAAATCTAATAAATAAGATCAAAATTATCTATGTGAAGGCAAAATTAAAAAAATTAAAAAAATTATTCAGTTGACCATATTGAGAAAGGGAAATTTATTAAATGGTGTTGTTTAAAATAACACTAATCAATTTATGACTTTTCTTACTAAATGAATTTATTTTTATATGGAACAACTTTTGAGATGGTCATATCATATCCACCCATAATTACTGCATTTCCCTTAATTAAGTACTTAGTAATTGGGGAGGGGGAAAACTCAACTAAAAAAGTAGCCGGGGTCTCTTAGCTTGGCAAGAATGACTCCCAAAATGAAAGACACCTAGCTTAGCTTAGCTCTTATAATTTGAAAATGATAGGGCAAGAGGTGATGAGGGTGGGTTGTAAACTTAAGATGGGGAAGGGATGTTGTATTGGTGTACCAAATATCTCATATTTATGAAGAATCGAAAGGGAATGAGCTGATTGAGGGAAGATTGAGGCTCGGGAAAGGGTTGTCCAATTGAATAGAAGTAGGCTGTGGAAGCTATTAAGGGAAGTGGAGGGCGAGCCCTGTGCATGTGATGTGGTTGTTGAGCTATGGATGGCAGCTGTCAATGAGTAGATGGGATTACTTCTTGTTTGCATTGTGAACAGTAAGTGAGTTAAATGGCAATGTAATTTATGAGGGTGGATTTCATTTCTACATTGGGAATGTGGAGTTTTATGGGGGTTTGCACTGTTGTTGTGGAAAGGTGGCATTGTTGTAAGATTAGGGTGTGGGTGTTCACATAGGAGATGTGGGGTTCATTTAGTTGTGGTTAGTTAGGGCTGGATTGAATTGATGTTTGTAATTGTAGTGGCAGTGTGGTTGTGCTATTCAGTCTGTGAAGCATGTGTTCCAAGGTTGCTTGTTTGATATCCATGTGTCCATTTGTAGTGGTTAACCCAAATATTTGAATTAAATAACTCGAGTTAATAGTTGGACAAGTTGTGGTTATGAATGCAGTTTGGGGTTCTACTCTGTAGTAATAGAGGTGTGTGTAAACGGCTTGTAATTAATGTGGACAAGTATAATGTACTTAGTCAGTGATGGTATTAATATCGTCATTTGCAGTGGGTAACCCATAAATGCGTATTGAATAACTTATGATAGTAGTGGTTAAGTCGGATATTTGTATTAAATAACCTGGGTTAAAAGTTAGACAAGTTGTGGTTGTAAATGTAGTTTGGTGTTCTTATCTGTAGTAACAGATGTGTTTGTAAAATGTATGTAATTACTGTGGATGGGTGTAATATAGTTTGTCGATGATGGTATTAATATCATTATTTATAATAGGTAACCCGTAAATGTGTATTGAGTAACCTAGGATAATTGTGAATGTGTAATGTCTTACTTTAGTGTAAATATGGAGTTAGTGTTGCATGTAAATGGATAATGAACTATCATCTGTATGCACTGAATAAAGTGACATTTAGGGAATACCGTATCCTGTGCTAGTTTTAGTGCAGAATTGAGGTTGGTGTTTGTCATAACCCAGGTTAGTGCTCGAAGTTGGAATCAGATTTGTTAGGGTGTGAAAGTAGTGTATATTTAGTATGTGAAATTAGTGCTGATAAATATGTGTGTATTTGTAGTTGATTGTTAGTATAGACCATAATAGAAGGACAAAGTGCCACTGTAGGAGGGGGTTGTGGTAGGGAGATGGCTTTGTATGTTTGCTGGGGAGGTTTTTAAGAGGAAGGTGCAGGGGGAGGAAAGACTGTGTGTGAGTGAAGGAGAACATAGGTGTAGTTGAAGTGTTATAATCAGTGGAGTAGGCAATGGGGGAGGGTAGAAGGGGTCGGCTGATGTGGTATAGCTTGAAATGTAATTGAATGGAGTTGTTGCCATTAGGAAGCGATGTTGATGATAGGACGTTGATGAAAGACAACGAAGAATATGTGTACCTTTATGTGGAGGGAGTGAAGGTCTATGCATGGGATGGTTCCATGGGAATGAAGCATATAAAGATCAGAGGAGGGGTGGTTCTAGTAATCATGGGAGGGGTAGAGCAAGTGTAGATGCGGCAGATGGTGTTGTTCGTGGTGATGACGGAAGAGTGATAACTAACCAGGTCCCAAGGTAAGAAGCATTGTCGTAGATGAGCATGTGGTTGTGGGTGGTAATTTATAATGATCATGTGTAAATTTTATAGTAATCTACAGGGATGCCGTTGAAGGTAATAAAGAAAAATGTGAGGAAGTTCACAATCCTTCTTTGATGAAGGAACATACGTACGTGATAAGGTGTAGTGTATTGTTCAACATACTTGATGACGAATCTGATGATTCAAGCTGTAGCTCTGACGAGGATGAAGCAGCAGATGGTGTAGTGTGGCCTACATTTACAGTGCAAGCCGAGGCATACCAAAAGAGGATGCTAATATGGAAGAACAAAATCAAAGGAAGGGCCAGGTGTTTGTTTCTGCTAGTGAAGTGAAGATAAGTATTTGGAAGTATGCCATAGTGAACTGATTTGAATATAAGTGTGTATGAAATTGTGAGCAACACATTGCTGTGAAGTGCATTACAAAAGGATGTGGGTTTTACAATATGCGAGGCGCCACATAAAAAGGGGTGGAATATACGTGAAGGAGTTCGTAATAGGACACATGCATAGTGTTGGAGCTGAGTGCCAGCCGGGGAAGTAGGGGAGAAGACAAATAAGAACTATTCTCATTAAGAGTCTCATTGAAAGGAAGGTTTAACTAAGTGATTGTTACACCCCTGAGATATTGAAGGACTTACAGCTAGAGATGGGAATGAAGATATCATATATACAATGTTGGAGGGTCCATAAGTATGTGTGGTTGCAAGCAAATGGAAGACTGGAGGGCTATTATACGCTCTTATCCTCTATGTGTGCAACTATTGTAAGGGCCAATCCTGATTTAAAAGAATTCTGTGAGGTAGAAGGATGCAGGTTTAGGCGTATGTTTCTTATATATAGTGTATCACTGAATGGGTTCGTCCTTGAGTGTAGGAAGATATTGTTTATAGATAGAGCTCATTTAAGTGGGCCGTATAAGGGGACTATGCTGGCAGTGATTGCACTTGATGCGGACGACCACTTGTTTGATATTGCATACGCAATTGTGTCAGCGGGGAACAATGATGAGTGGTTGTGGTTTTTTTATGGCACTATGTGTTGGTCTACGTTGCATGTAGCCTGTGATCATGAGTGATAGGAACCAGCAATTACTATTTGCTGTACCGAAGGTGTTTGGGATTGAGAGCCACAGTTACTGTTTGAAGTACATATAGGAGAACTTCCTTACATATGCCGAAAAGTTAGGGATCCAACGACAGACATCGAAGGACTTGTTAAAGGAGATGTTCAACAGGGTTGCATATGCCCCTACGGGGGTATAATGTGGAGTAGCAATGGAAGAGTTAAGGAAATACAAGCAGGAGTTGGCGTCTTGGGTGGAGCATAATAAGCCTGAACGTTAGGCGCAATCAAAATTCAGAAAGGGGAGGTGGGTATGTTGAATAACAATATTGTGCAGAGTTAGAACAATAGGATGTGTTTATTGAGGTGTATGTCAACCGCGTGGCTGGTGAGTGGACATATATAGAAGCTTGGTTTGAAAGTTGATAAGCAGAAATTAGAGTTGCAAAAGTGGAAGAATGGTCTAGGTGTCAGGATTAAGATGAAGCTAAGGAAGACACTTGCCAACATTAGTTCTATAGCAGATGTGAAGCTATTTATCAGAGCACTTGGATACGGTGTGCTCCTGATAAACAATCGAAGCTTAGTCATGAACCTTGTGTGAAGGACGTGTAGCTACAAGTAGTGGCAGTTGTCGGGGTTGCCGTGGCAAATGTAATGGCAGTAATTGACAAGTAGAAGATGTGGGTACATAACGATGTGAGCGACTATTACAAGGCGGTAACTCAAAATATGATATACATGAACAACATACATCCAATGGAGAAGCATAATTCGGCAATCGTAGATAATGCCACGGGTCTAATTGTTGGTGGGGAAGCATTGGATGAGAGATATAATTGAATGATCCTTCCACCATTAAACCCACGTCCGCAAGGTGGACCACGATAGAGGCAGATTGGATCTCAAAGGCAAGGCCTCAAAGTGAGGAGGTGCGCTAAATGCGGAGAATTTGGTTACTACCAGAACATGTGCAGGAATCTGGGCGTTGATTTCAATGCAAATGAGACAAGTGTTCTTATCGATGGGGAGGATTTGTTTGATGGAAACGATGTATAGCAGTGCTAACAAGATGAAGGTAGACTTGGAAATGTTAGATATGTGACAATTCGTAGTCAAACAGTTTCGAATGATATTCATGTAAGTATTGTAATGTCTGTATACTTAACCTTGTTCAGAATGTCTACTTGTTTTGGGTAGCTATGACATGACTTGGGGATGCCACAGTGCTTGGGTGGTGGATGTGAAGATAGTGCTTCATTGGTGTATTCATCATTCTTTCACCGATTGAATGCCTACATTCCCATACGAGCTTCTCGGGATAGTTGTCCTACTAATGTGGGTTACCTATATAATGGGCGACCTTTTTTGAGTGTGCTTATGCAAACAAGCTTCAAAGTGTAATATTTAATTTTCGATTCCATGCATGATGGTTGTGGTTTTTTGTGTTGCATTAAGGATGGCTCAAATGTATGCACCGTTTATAGTTACCAACATTTATAGGAAGAAGTTTACATGCATTGTTTGTCATGTTATGACTAGTTAAACGAAATATAAGTGGGGTGGAGCTAGACACCTCTGTGTACATTCTATAGTTTGAAGTAAATCTGATTTGGCTTGGAACTGCTACATTTAGGTACAGTAATAGAGAGGGATATTGACATACATATGAATTCCCTGGGAAATTTATTTTGTTAACCCAAGGTATGCATAGTATGTTGTATAAATAGCTATCCCAGGATATGTGTATTCGAAACCCAGGAAATGGGTTTGGGTTAGTGATTGGAAATTATGCAATGGATGAAATCACAGTTGGTAGTAGTGGTAAATTTAAAATGAATCACTCAAAGGGAGAAGTGGAAAGTAATTTATGATCTATTTGGGAAAATTAGTATTTATTTGGACATAATGTGAAGGTACAAGGGACGAAGGTGCTGCCGTTGTACAGAAATGATTATGAACTATTTGGCCAAAATTCATATACTATTGGCTGTGAATATAATAATTAACGACAGGGGAGTTCCACGTAAAACATAGGACTTGGTAGCTGCCACATAAATGAAGGGAAAGGTTTTTAGTAGCTCATTACACTGTCTCCCTGTGAAGAGCAATTTAATAACCTTAAAGTAAAGGGAGTCAAAAAATGATCATTGAATGACATGTACAACTTTGTTGCTGGAGTGGTTATTGTAATAGGTTTAGTTTATTATATAAGAGAGCTGTGGGAAGGCTCTATCATATAGTAAAAAAAAAAATTGTGAGGCTGAGCTACAAAGTATCTATCATCTCTATTTGTGTCCACCAAACTAGTAAACCTCGGTTCTATAAGTAACTGTTCAGATTCAGACTCCCACTGTAATTGTTATGCAATGGAGAACTACACCTGCAAATGTACACATGATGCCAATATATTCGAAGGTGGCAGTCAATATCAGTGAAGATATGCTCGATGTCCTAAAATGATAAGTCCACTACCACAATTGATATAATGTTTTATTTGTTTGAAGAAGTCCAACGCTGTAATGGTTAACATGAAGCACTTGTTCCTATTGTGTTTGGAATGCTGTTGGGTGTAGGATGAAGTCACGTGTGACTACTTTCATTTAATAGACGCAAACTTCCCTGAACGGCTAAAGGAGGTTATAGATGATTTTGTACGTAAGCATGCCCTATATAGAGACTGGCTTCTTGATGACCGAAATGCCCAATTGTGGACTCATAACGAGGACATGCGCATGGATGCGGAACATAGGGCAGCACTAGAGACGTTGAAGAAGTTGGTCAAAGTAGCTATTGGTGTCATTGCCATTCTCCTTGCAATCGGCATGCATTTGATGTCGGTATAAGTGGACCATGGCAGTCCATGGTGCACGATTCTTTTAGGTAACATTTACATCTACATGCATAGGTCCTGTGTGTCGCCCATGTGAGTGGGCTATGCAGGGTTATAAGTATTATATGTTTGTCTTACCAAACTTGTGTTTGGCCTTTTTGCGTGGTCTTCATCATAGGTAAGCTTTACGTACATGATTGTAATCCCGTCCGAGGAGGCAGTATTTTTTAGGAGGTTAACGTGACAATGAGTCATGAATATCACTTTGTGTTATCATGCTTAGTGTTTGTTAACAATACTATGTCTTCTTTTATGAACTCAAGTCCTTACATCTCATAAGTGTGAGATACAAACAGTGTATTGTATGTATGGCCCAATTGTGGGAAGATCGAAACTTGTCATTACACTTATGCAAATCTCAACTCAATTTATACACTATTTCGATTGTGACCTAAATTGAGTATCACTTGATGATCCATTGAGATTGGAATTACATTAAAAAAAAAGGAACACTATGGAATTTGGTGGATCTTCATAAGGGCATGTTAGTTGGACAAGATATGTAAATCTTAAGTGTGTACTGTGTATGACAATCTTATACACATTACCAATCACATGTACAGGGCCTGCCAGTAATCATCATGCCCACTTCGTGGGAAAGCGGGATACCCAACCTCGTTTTGAAGGGAAAAAATCCTGCCACAGAGTTCCTCTCTCATGAGATAATCTACTATGGGTCATTCATATTCAATCCCAACTCGTTCCCAACCCAATTTAATAAAATAACATTCCCCCCTCAATACTTATACATTCAACACACAAGTTGGTATGTTTAACCCATACCAATCACATTAAAACCCCCAACCACTCTATTAGCACATACCAATGTCAATGGCTTGGGAGAAAGATACTCCATTGATGATCCTTTGCGACTGTGGTAAGCCTACTGACATCATCCCAACTCAGGGCGAAAGATATTGGAGGCATATGGTTCGCCAAAAGGTTTAAATGCTTCCCATTAAATTCTATATATATGTTATTATTATGACGTGGTTACATGGAGTAAACAGGTTTATTTATATGTGGGTTGTTGATGTCATTTAGAGGAAGTGTAAGCACTTTCAGTGGGTGGATGATTGTCTTACCAGGGTGAAGAAGACATCTATTACGACCCTAGAAGCAGAAAATCGTTCATTGCAGGCAGATGTATTAACTGTAACTGCCACTCTCCACCGGTACATGGAGGATGAAATGGGTGTGAAGTTATTACACAATGCCATTAAAGGTCAAGTAGATATCGATCTGTGTATAAACATTGCATTATCGCCTACGTCATGATATTCACTGGTGTCATCATCCAATGTCACTAATCATTTTAGTTTTAGTTTTAGTTTTTTGGGTTTCTTACTACATCTAAGTCACTAGTTGGGGATATGTTGATATAGTACTAGTCCCTGGCATCAGTAGCATACTTTTGTGCCACATGCTGGAAGTTTACTGCTAACATTAAAGCGCTAACTTCCAGTGTGTGACAACTATTGCTCTTTATGAACAACTCAACCTTGTTTTTATAAGTTCACCTTATATAATGGTGTGTCAGTAGGCGTGGCTATCAAAGTAATGGCCCATCTCTAGTGGTTATATGCGGTTCCATATGACTAACTCGATATATTGTATGTCTATATCTCAGGTTATATATAAATGCACTGTTAACGTTTGTTATGCATGATAATGGCAATTGTATACTACAATGTACATGCAACTAACTCCGTGTTATAGTTATACTATCTCGGGAGTGAACTGATAAACTCATGGGTTAATGGCATATAACATGATGTTCCGAATGTCCCACTACGCAGGGATACGAAAGTATTACTTTACGGTTTAACACCAGTGCATGTGAAACATCCGCGGAGGAGTGGAAATGTAGTGTGTTGGGTTCATTTTAATGATTTACACATTCACATACCCAAAATTGCAAACACCTAACCTAGGATCACGAATGTCAATATACTAACAAATGGAATTATACACAGTCATTGGGGTTAGACTTCATGTGAATAACCCTACAAATTGAGGTCGCTAACCCGAGTTATGTATGTACCCACAACACAGGAGTACATGTTGCACTACACGATACCGCTCATACTACTACTTATAATAGGTTGCAATACATATGCCTAACCAACTAATACGTAAGCTGCTAATGTGAGATGCACTTGTTAATATAATCAGTTCACATGTGACTCAGCGCCCACATGCCACAGTCCTATGGTAATGGTACATGTCAATAACCACACGTGTTTAAGGTCAGTAACTCGGGTTGTGGGCACACCCATAAAAGAGAAGGATTTACTATAATATGCACTTTGCACATGCAACTAAATGTACTAAATTCTCACCTCAATTACATATAAATAAACATCTAATAATAGGGAATGAACAACACACACCAAACACAGCCACTTGTTTCATAAGGTATATGGGGCACAAGTGTGGAACAAGTTGAAACATGCCAGCTGAGATACACTACATGGGAACCAAACCTGCAGTTGACAACCAAGCACCAACCAGTTATTTGACCCACGTTGTAGGGGGAAGAAGACCGGACAAGTCGAACACGAACCTCTTAGATGTTGAGGAAAATGAGCAACTCTGCCGCGGATAAAGCTTAATAGGCACTTGTCCCTATACTATGGAACACAGTCTTAGTTGAAGTGGAACCCATCAGCCTTGAGGGATAAAAGTCCATGTAAACCATCACAAACACCTCGTAATCATATCTACTATGAGACAAGTACAACATGGTGTACATCACTAACGACACATAATAGTATGAACAAAAGTTAATGACAACATGAATGTGCATTACACATACTTCCTTTGTTTCGGGCACTCAAGTACGATGACCTCCCACTGTGCTACATCAGTGTAAGTGTTGGACTGTATGAGCGTAAGTGCTAACATAATCCTCTACACCGGTGGCAACATTAACAACAACATGAGTGACATAGTTCACACCACCCACCAAGGTTGGTTCAAAAGAAATAAAAAAATTATGCTCCAACCACAAATAATAGTTACGACTCACCGTGCTATCCACAAGTGCCTGCCGATTCTTGTTTGTTGCACTTTCTAATGAATCGTACATAAGGAAGCAACGTATATGTAAATCTGCTATAAGTAGTAACCAATTACTCTCAATTTTTTTCAGCAATGGCATAAACACCTACAATCATCAACATTACTTAGCATGCTCATAAAAAGTTTGTAAATGTGTTCCAAATTGGAATCGTAATTCATAAGTTACATAGCGTAGCTCCGCATACGGAGCTTGCTTGAAGCTGTCCGATATCTTGCTCGAAATACGCGCCTTGTTGTGCAAGATGATGTACAACAGTAACACACATGGCAGTTGCATGAGTACATAAAATTGCATGCACTAAACTCCTGCTTGGCTTTTCTTTCAAGTTATGGAATCATACACTCGTATGGTGCTTTAAAAAAAAAATCAACATCCAGCACAATTTAGGGTAGTTGTGCTGCCGCCTCTGAAGGAGCTCAATGAATTTGTCCATCTTGAGGTTTTCGATGCAAAACCTCCTGAAGTTGTCCACGGCTCCGACCTTTAGAACCACATTGATGAGGTCCTATAACCAACTGGCAGGCACTAGCTTCAGCATGCATTCCTTCAGGACCTCCTCCCTGTCCTATAATGTCAACGACGCACTTACACAAAAATGAACATTGCTACAAAAACCAACATACAACAGTATTCACAAGTACTTACCGTAGTTTACTATTAGGCCGCAACCCGTTGTACCTACTCCAAACATTGTTCAGCAACTCTAATTCTATTGCCGGCAATGGTGTGGTTACATAACCTGTCAACGCCTGCATAATTGGCCATAATAAGCAACCGTTTCAAAAAATAGAACACTTTCGACATGAACTAGAACTTCATCTTTACCTGCTTCGTCGACTTCAGATTGTTGAAGTCCTCCATAGTTGGCCCCAAGGCAGATCCTTACACTGTTATGTGCTGTACGTTAAGGACCTCTGGGTCCACACTTCCTTCACAAGGGCTACTGAAAACACATGCCGTTGCGGCATTTGTCATCCATTCAATAATATCCTTTTGCATCTTCCATTCTCCCAGCAGTCAAGTTAGGTTAGCGTATGGTGTCCCATGCCCTGCTACAGGTTTCCGACACTGAGGCCTCTTCTTCATATGGGTAACAAGGTTGGAAATTTTTTCCAACACATATCCCTCGCATGGCACACCCTCCATGTCAGGACTTATGGTCATCTCACTCTTTGGTGTTCTCTGCGGATCGGCCTCTGCATTACTTACACTCTTTACAACCATGCTTAACAGAGGGTCCACACATGCCTCATGTATAACCGCACCTTCCACATTAGTGCTCTCCGGTGCCATCATCAACCCATGCTCCATGGACTGCATAACAGGCTCAATTGTCACATCATTACCCAACCGTCTATCCCACTTGCTGTACGTACCTCTGCGTTTCTCGCTGACGATGCTGGTGCCATGCTAACACCCTCCATTCCAGGTGTATGTCTTGCCACAGCTATATCATCGACACAACAAACCCCACGATTAGGGTTTGCTCCTTCCCCACCTTCATGAGTCTCAAGTAGTGCACCAGATTCCCCAAGTACCAAGTCGGGGTGTTGTTATTCCTTATGAGGCCCATGTGCATCGACCTTGCCTACTCTGCACATCATGACCATCACATCCGACGGTGTACGCCCAACATCTTCCAAGGGGCAGGGTACTACTTCCTGTTCACTACACTGGAGGAGCCTACCCTATATCAACGCAAACATCAGGAGGGGTTGCAGCATCAATAGGACTCGTTGCCATGTTCTGACCCTCACAACTATCTCCCGGGATGTGCTCTATTGTTGTTAACATTGCATCCTCTTTCCCACCCTTACACGTACTGTTGCTATACTCAGTTGCTTCACCCAAATCATTCCCTGTCCGTAGCAAACTATCCACTCCACTCTTACTACCTACGCATACCTCGATATTAGCTCTAGGTTGATGCCTGCATCTTGGTGCTCACTATGTGCCTGGCACATGTTCAGCCTGGCCTCCAACTCTTTCAGACGGGTTATCTAGAATTGTAGCCTTTTCTCTGTATCTACATGCTTCCCTTGCTCGGCACACAACTCTACACATGCCCACTCCAGGCACTCCTCAAATGTTAACACACTCTATATAGTACACCAAATAATGGTAAGGACATGTGTACAGCGTACCCACCTTCGCCCCATAACAGTCAAATAATAGTTACGCATATTGCTATGTAAAATTAACAACACAAACCTCTCCATCAAGGAGGCAGTATCATAACCCATCTGTCTTTATGAACTCCCTAACCGTGGGTACCATCATCTCCTCCTATCAAGGACGTAAGACAGGGATTATCTTTAACGACCACAAACATAAGTCATAAGGAGGGCAAATCTAAAAATATGGCTTAAGTTCACTTACACGAGTAGCTAGTGAGAACATTTGTCATACCTTTGACTCTTTGATTCCAGCCATCAGCTCAAAGGCATCGTATCTTACCCCATGGTCCACACTGTCCCAACTTGCCAACTAAGGGAACCCACCGTTCTTATATTTCGCAAACCATGTAGTGTGCTCGTAGAACCACACCTACAACAACAACAAATAAACAACCATATCAAACCTCATCTCAAATTAACATTACACTGATGATACTTACGCTACCACTAATGAAATCTCACCTGAATAAGGAGAGAGAAACCATTCATCTGAAATCCAAAATAGGCCCCTCTAACTTTTGCTGTATTTTTTCCACTGCATCCACAAGGACACGCTACATAGCTTCAGCCCAAGCATATTCGCCCATTCCATGAACGTCCTCCATATATTTCTACACAGACCAGGTAGCTCCATATGGCGTTCTTGGGAACATCACCCTATTCATCACTATCCATACCTATAGACTTAGCTATAACCCTGGCTTTTCTGGGTCTTTGTTTACATCCAATAGCTTCTTCGTTATCTTAATGTAGTTCTTGAAGACGGGCTTCTTGCTCCCTTTTTCCATCTTCAGTTTGTCACTCTTCCCTATGACATACAGTGCCATATGCAGCCATACCATCCTTGCGAGCTCAGTCATTAACAAATCATCCTCACCAAAATTCACTATCTTCCTCATCATTGGCAAACCTATAAAGAAGGCAACGTAATACACTGAGAAGGGAATGAGCCTCCTAGCTAGCCTGAATGCCTTCCTCCACGGTACCCACCCCTTCATCAGCGTAGTTGTCAAGTTACTCTGCTTGGCAAATTATCAGCACTCCAGTATCAGCTTCAATATGGTCCCCTCAATTACTTCCCTCTGGTATGGTTCTAGCATCTTGTTAAATTTACAAATCTTCTCCAATGTGCACCTTCCCCTCACACTTACTGGAACTATGCCCCTCACACCCCTTCCATCTTTATAAAACACAAACCCATCACTAGGAGCTTTACGCCTCCACCACCTAATTCCTTAATGGCTTGTCTCCTCTTCTTCTGGCTTTTCCCCTTACCACTATCATTGACACTGTCACCATCAGTGTTTGCTACATCATCACCATTACTGCCACACTATTCAACATCTTCACCACTCTCCTCCACCAATGATACACTATCCTTTCTACTCCCCCCGCCTCCGAAGGTATAAATTCACTCTCTGATGACATTTTCAAATCCTCATCCATTATAAACCCTCCAGAGGACCTTTAGTATGCAAGGATCTAGCCGCCGTCTATATAGATAACCCGACATGTAGTTTTGCGCCACTTCTTTACTTCATTTTGTATCTGCATGATGGCATCAGAATACGTTATCGCAACATCCTCAACATAAGACCATACACATCCATATTGCATACAACTAACATCTCTTTCACACCAACTGAACAACTTATACACCATTTCAAGTAATACCATCATGTTCTACCTATACAAAAACATACAACAATAGGAAAGTACAAATTTCTAATACTATTCAATATATATAGCATGGGTTATACACTTGTAATTTTAGGGTTAGGCACATGCAACAAGAAATTTTCCCTACTAGTACATGGATATACACTACCATTTGTGGGATACATTATGCAAAAACTACTCACCATCCTCTACATCCAGGGTAATACAATGGTAACTTTTGGGATACCTACATTACGCAAAAACAATTCACATACCTACTCAGTGTTTAACTTGGGATATATAGTTGAAATTTCAGAGATACTAATATTTAGCAAAATAAATTCACATGCCTATTTACTTTTACCCTGTGACTTTACAGGATACATTTTGCAAACATAATTCACAACCCTAATGAGTGTTTAACTTGGTTTACATAATTACTATTTCTGGGGTGCTTACATTATGGAAACAATTTACATACCTATTGTTTACCCTGAGATATAAAATTCTATGTTGTGGGATACTGATCCTAAGCAAAATCAACTAACAAATTTATTCGGTGTTCTCCTGTGGGATACAATTTTTGGCTAAACATTCTGAAAACACAATTCACACCTATTCAGTGTTTACCCTTGGATATACAATTGTAATTTCTGGGATACTCATATTATGGACATAATTTACAATCTTTACCCTAGGATATATAATTGCATCTTCTGGGATACTACTATTTACAAAAATCAGTTCACATACTTATTTAGCATTTACCTTAGGATATACAATTACATCTTCTAGGATACTACTATATAGGAAAATCAATTCTCATACCTATTCAATATTTACCAAGGGACATACAGCTAGCATTTATGGGATACATTTACAAACAAAATTCACATACCCAGTTGCTGTTTACCCTGGGATATACAACCGCAATTTCTGGGATACTGATGTTTTAGAAATAATTCACATACCTAATGAGTGTTTAACCTAGGATATACAATTGCAATTTCCAGGAAACTCACATTATGCATAACAAGTCACAACCATATTCACTATTTAACATAGATTAAGTGCAATTTCTAGGATACATAGGGCACAATAATTCTCAAAAACTATTTAACTTGGGATACACAGTTGCAAATTATGGAACACTCACATTATGCAAACTCAATTTTACCCTACTCAACGCATGTCCTCCCCACATTATCCCATTTCACCATTTTCACGCTTCTTCATCACACGGCACAACCAAATTTACCCTTTACTCTCCTCAATCATAAATCATGCCTAACTCTAGTTCAACAACTCTACACTATAACAACAACCAACTAATTGCACAAATTACACCATAGTTAACCCCTTACCTTTGCTACTTCACCATCACTGACATTCATTAACTGTGCATAACCTAGGTTATTCACTACGCAATTCTGGGATACTATAAGTATACAAACTACTTACAACCTACTCCATGCATGTCTTCCCCTTAAAATGCCGACCTTTTCTACTATAACTAAAACCCGTTCTCCAAAACCTTCACATTTACTAACCAACAATATCAGACATCATTCACTTCAACAGACACCACAATCCCTCTCCTCATCTGCCATTCACCAACCAAACTAAAATTCAACATCCTCTCTCACATATTACAACAACAACAAACAAATTACATACAATTGAATGAACAAAGCACGTGCCTTTG